>QNTS01003387.1:90013-140595 GCA_003317085.1 Hucho hucho | reverse complement strand
ATCACTTTCTCGAGACTGTTGACATCCAGAGGAAGCGATAGGTACTGCATTCATATGCCCTTATATGGGCATTTTCATGAGGGAGGGGTTCCAAATGAGGCACTCTGTGAAAACCACTTTTTCCAGGACAGAAATTCCTCGGGGTTTTGCCTGCCATATCCGTTCTGTTTTACTCACAGACAAATGGTTAACAGTTTTACAAAATTCAGAGTGTTTCCTATCCAGTGGTACCAAATATGTGCATATCCTATTTTCTGGGCCTGAATGGGAGGCATTTTACTTTGGGAACGCCAGGCTCTCCAAAATGGTCAAGTTGTGCACTGATCCCCTAGAGGTTAATGAACATGCACCTGTGGAATGGTCGTTAATTGCCTACCGTCTGTAAGCTGTGTCTTAAGGTCACAGTTATGAAAACTTGGGACACTAAAGAGGCCTTTCTACTGACTCTGAAAAACACAAAAAGAAAGATGCCCAGGGTCCCTGCTCATCTGTGTGAATGTGCCTTAGGCATGCTGCAAGGAGGCATGAGGACTGCAGATGTGGCCAGGGCAATAAATTGCAATGTCCGTACTGTGAGACGCCTAAGACAGCGCTACAGGGAGACAGGACGGAGAGGAGTGGCAGACCACGTGTAACAACACCTGCACAGGATCGGTACATCCAAACATCACACCTGCGGGACCGGTACAGGATGGCAACAACAATTGCCCGAGTTACACCAGGAATGCACAATCCCTTCATCAGTGCTCAGACTGTCCGCAATAGGCTAAGAGAGGCTGGACTGAGGGCTTGTAGGCCTGTTGTAAGGCAGGTCCTCATCAGACATCACCGGCAACAACATCACCTATGGGCACAAACCCACCGTGGCTGGACCAGACAGGACTGGCAAAAAGTGCTCTTCACTGACGAGTCGTGGTTTTGTCTCACCAGGGGTGATGGTCGGATTCGCGTTTATCGTCGAAGGAATGAGCGTTACACCGAGGCCTGTACTCTGGAGTGGGATCGATTTGGAGGTGGAGGGTCTGTCATGGTCTGGGGCGGTGTGTCACAGCATCATCGGACTGAGCTTGTTGTCACTGCAGGCAATCTCAATGCTGTGCGTTACAGGGAAGACATCCTCCTCCCTCATGTGGTACCCTTCCTGCAGGCTCATCCTGACATGACCCTCCAGCATGACAATGCCACCACGCACAGAACGAGCAGTAAGGCTAATTTCCTGCAAGACAGGAATGTCAGTGTTCTGCCATGGCCAGCGAAGAGCCCGGATCTCAATAACATTGAGCACGTCTAGGACCTGTTGGATCAGAGGGTGAGGGCTAGGGCCATTCCCCCCGAAATGTCTGGGAACTTGCAGGTGCCTTGGTGGAAGGGTGGGGTAACATCTCACAGCAAGAACTGGCAAATCTGGTACAGTCCATGAGGAGGAGATGCACTGCAGTACTTAATGCAGCTGGTGGCCACACCAAATACTGACTTACTTTTGATTTTGACCCCCCCCTTTGTTCAGGGACACATTATTCCTTTTCTGTTAGTCACATGTCTGTGGAACTTGTTCAGTTTGTCTGTTGTTGAAACTTGTAATGGTCATACATTTGGCAGGAGGTTTGGAAGTGCAGCGCTCTCTCTCTCTCTCTCTCTCTCTCTCTCTCGGTATATCTCACAGAGCGCGCAGCGTCCCACTAAAATCACTTCCATCCCCATAACGGAGTAACCTCCAAATTACATTAGCAAAACATTTCCCTGATTTTTAACGACAGCCATCATTCCATTCCTCCAGCCCACAGAGGACTAGGGGGACTGTGTGTGTGAGGGCTGCGTGCCAAACATGCTTAACTCATCAGTCAGATCTGCCTCCACTGATTGTATGCCTGATGATACCATTTTAATTGTATTGATTGAATGTATGAGAGAGAAGCAGAGTAAAATAGTGTGAAATACATTCTCAGTCAGGCAACATTTAGATGGACCTTGACAATTTATTCTCTCAAAAACGTCCATCTTTCATTTCTCTCCTGGTAAACTCATTCGATAGTTTGTTTTCCATAATTGGGGCCGGTTCGAACAATCGAAAAAACATGGAACTAGGCCGAATTAGCTCAGTAGTAACAATGAGCCAGTGAATATGTGGCCTGCAGTTACTGAAATGACTGCAATTATGCAGGTATGGATTTGGTATTTAGGCTACACAGTGAATCACAGCCTCACACAGTGTGTAGTTGCTATGGCACTAACTCTGGCTAATGAGCTCGCTCACTTCAGCCCATGGCTGTTTACTCTTTGCGTGTGTGCGACATGTTGGTCTGTATGAAATCTCACTAGAAAGCCACAATCTGATGGAGCACCACTGAGCCTAGTTAGTGACAAGCCTTTCCTTAACTTTCTCAGTATTACTGTGGTACAAATAGGCTCATCCCCATCAGAAGTTCGCCTCCGACACATCTCATTCTCATTCAGGGAAGCACGAATGACGGTGGCGAGTTGTCATGGCAGCTTTTGCCCTCGCCATGGAGACTTTTGATTGACTGTGGCAGGCGGGCGGGGGCAGAAGCATTGGGGAGCTGTCCATCAGGAGAGGTTAAGGGAATGATAGGAAGTGACAGAAGGGGAGGAGAGGAGAGCGTGTTGAATCTGCAGACCCAGGGTTCAGCATGCTTCAATGCTCCCTAAGGCCTCACTGGTTACGCAACACACATCAAAACACTGGGAAGGGGACAGAGATGGAACTGTAGTGACATTACTTTTGACCTCAGAGTTAGCATTCAGTGCACAAATACCGTGATATCTCTCGGAGTTAAAGTGAAAAGTTATCATCCAAAATACTATACATTTTACCGGTAGGCTATATAGCTCTTGTGTCCTCTCTCTCTCCTCTCTCGTATTGTCATCATCGCTCACGGCTGTAAATGCTCTAATCTCACAGGGACCTGGATGTACTTAGAGCCTTCTCGCTCTCTCATGTTTTTATGTTTCTTACTCCTCTGGCCTCTTAAATATCTTAGACAAATCTGACAGCAGTGTGAAACTGCAGCAGTCATTGATGGTACTGAGACAGGGAACAGGGACAGAATACATCATCAGTCACCTTCTGTACAGCGGCACTTAAACGCAGTGGCAACCTTTTTTTTTTATCCTGTCAGTTCACTAATTTGTTACGCTTAGGCTACTGTAGTTATTGAATGCCTCTTGGGCTTATGAAGTAAATGCTTTATTTGTGTATTTTGAACAAAGCCGTGCTCAAAGCTTTGGCCTTTTAAATTCGAGACATGGCAGATTGAACTGTCCTGTGGGTCAATATGTTTTGACCCACAGCATCAAGCAGCATCAGCATTGACCCACAGCATTTACAGCAGCATCAAGATGACGTGTGTTACAACACTGCCTCTTAAAGTGCAGAGGGAGTCTAATGCTTGAGTTCCAAATGGACCCTGTTGATCTGTAACGTTGTATCCAGTATGCAGAACATTCCACATATCAGAGAGCAAAATGGGGTTCATGGCTCTTTCTATAAATTAAGGGGTCAACATTTTCAATGTGTTTTGGATATACATTTAAATATGATTTTCTTGCAGCTTCATATGTGTAGTTTAAAAAAATAAAAGTCTAGGGAGGCACAATGAGACCGTAACTCCACCTAGCAACAATAAAACATCTACGTCATTCAAAATGTCATGTTTCTTTCATGCCTAGTTGCTTAGTCAACTTCTCTATCATTTATAGCCATGCTAAACATTCCTGAAGAATGAAAAAGATAAACAGCATTTATATGTTTTAATAGTTGATATAATACAATAACACTGGGTTCTGTCAGTAGAATCGTCAACATTAATAATAACCAATAATGAAATCATTATAATCAGTAAACTCTTCAAGAATTGTGTGAGTCTGTGCCTGAAAACTAGCCGTCTACTTCTTGCTTCTTCTGTCCTTGTTTCCTCCACTCCTTGCCTCTCCTTGAAAGTGCAGTGTAGCTTGAGGGGAGGAACCTTCACTCCTCTCCCCCTATGTGCTTTGAGCGGGAGGGGAGGAATAGGGGAAACAAGGGGAGAATCTCAATTGCATTTCCTTGATTCCTCACATCCAGTTCATTAATAAGGAAATACACAGTAAATCTTGTGCAGAAATTGAGAAATCTTACTTTATCTTCTGACTGTGGCACGATATGGGCAGCTATTAATCAATTAATGAATAGATTCATAGAATGGTGTTAGAAGGATGAACTAAAAGGACGGGAATTGTTGGCTGTGCACTTAACCAATGACAGGCATTCCACATTTAACCCCAACCACGTGAAAATAAAAATAGCAAGTCGTTTTTTTGGTTTTATATGCAAAAACGAATAAGCAAGCCCTTTTCAGTCTCGATTGCTCAGTTTTACCTTGGAAAACAAATGATCAAAACATACATGGACCGTAATCTTACCTCTGGACATAATATCCATGACATGATCTTGACCGCCATAACAATATAGACACCAAAATGTTCTGTCAATTCTCCAGATCAACATTAATTCCCTCACTTTGGCTGTTGTTCAATCACGTGCAGTATCACACAAATCCTTACCCGAATCAGCTAATGCTGCGTGATAATTAACCCACCCAACTAAACAGCTAGACGTCAAATGAGCATCAATCAACTATTATGCGTAATTATTGAAGAACCCTGTATCGATTTTTGTTTGACTCGTCTTGGTAAAGTTACACGTTCTGTTAGAAGCATTTGATTTTGCAATCCAGACGTTATTTTGGATATGTGTCCATGAAAACTGTTTTCACATAGTAACAGAGAGGTTACAGTGCACTGCCAAGATCGTCATACAAAATAGTGAATTTTACAGCATCAAGTTCAATTTGTAATTCAATTGTTAAATGCTTAGTATATGATGTGACAGCAGTATCATGCATTTAAGGAAAGAAAGGTATTGTTTTGTCACACCATTTTTTTTTGCCAAATCTGGGAAGACTCCAAGCATGAGAGAGGGTATATGTGAGTCATTAAATCACGTGAATTGACGATGGAACCGTATGAATGCTCATGCTGTGTTTGCATGACTTGACATGTTTCCTATAGCAACATTGTCATTTACCGTACTGTCGCTGTTCCCTATCAGAGGCAGTCAGTGGAGAGAGGAAACACTGTACTGTTAATGTAATTCACTGACTGATTCAATGATTTACCATGGCCCTCTGACCTACATCACTGTAATAGTGCTGCTAATATCAGGACTAGTGTGTGTGTGTGTGTGTGTTTTTAGTGCTGGTAATATCAGGACTATTGCAAGGTTATACCAGGTGACAGTTATGTTAGAGGAACTGTCTGGGGCTGTGGTGGTTGCACATCAGAGCTGGGAAGACAACATTTGGTGTTGTGTGTGTGTGTGTGTTTCCTCCTGAGCTCTTTGACTATGGGAATTTGAATGAGGGCCATCTGAAACAAACCACACTGGTTTTATTCCTATGCTGAGCCCTGTGCTGTGGAGTGTGTTTTCAACTGTCTGTGTTNTCATTTTGTCTGTCATAGTTGAAGTGTACCTATGATGAAAATTACAGGCCTCTCTCATCTTTTTAAGTGAGAGAACTTGCACAATTGGTGGCTGACTAAATACTTTTTTCCCCCACTGTATACCAGGTGACAGTTATGTTAGAGGAACTGTCTGGGGCTGTGGTGGTTGCACATCAGAGCTGGGAAGACAACATTTGGTGTTGTGTGTGTGTGTGTGTTTCCTCCTGAGCTCTTTGACTATGGGAATTTGAATGAGGGCCATCTGAAACAAACCACACTGGTTTTATTCCTATGCTGAGCCCTGTGCTGTGGAGTGTGTTTTCAACTGTCTGTGTTTTGAGTTCACTGCGAGGGACTGCCTATGTGAATTTGGTATAGAGTGTTGAGGGTGATCGGATGATTTTGTTGTGTTGAAGTGACAAAGTTAAGGACATATGGCTTTTTTCTTTGAGGCTGTGTGCGCCATTCGCTCCCTCATCTCACCACATGATCATCATGGTAAGGTTGGTTCACTGTGTTTATCTGTATTGTGTCTGTCCATTTATGCATGTAGTCAATGTATTTGATGTGATTTGATTCATGCCTTGGCATTTTATTGAAATTGTATTTTAACTTCTGGAATGGTGGTGTTATGTGGTCCTTCTGAAATTGTGAGATTTGTGACCCTTGTGTATGGTCAGGTCCATAATTATTGGCACCCTTGATAAAGATGAGCAAGAAAGTCTGTAAAAAATAAATAATACAAATACTGAGCTATATTGTATGCAAAAAAAATGAATATTTTTACTTATTATTTTATACTAATACAATTGCTCCAATATGTTTACAATGTTTTTCGATCTTCAAAGACAGAGGTCAAAGTTCTTGGCACCCTTGTTTTCATTACTCTAGCACCCTCCCCTTGCGAGGATAACGTCACTGAGCCTTTTTCTAAAATGTTTTATGAGTTGGAGAACACATTGGGAGGGATCTTAGACCATTCCACCATACAGAATACTTCCAGATCCTTGATATCCTTAGTCTGCACTTATGGACTGCCCTGTTCAGTTCAAACCACAGGTTTCCAATTGGGTTCATGTCCGGAGACTGAGATGGCCATTGGAAAAATATTGATTTTTGTCATCAATTAACCATTTCTTTGTGGATTTTGGTTAGTGCTTAGAGTTATTGTCTTGGTACTTAACAAGGGCTCCAGTACCCCTATCTTAGTTTTTTTTGTATTACTTGTTAAACAAAATCTATTTCTCTGAGCAATTGTATTAGTATAAAATATAATAATAAAAACTATTTGCATACGATATTGATCAGTATTTGTATGAATTATTTTATACACTTGCTAATTTCCATAAATGATGGACCTGTCTGATTTCTCTATAGAATTGCCATCTTCAGTTGGAGAGTTGATCCTCTTACGTGACATTGTCATGTAATTGCATGTCAGTTGTGTGTCGTTCATGTTAAAGGTGGCCCATCTAAACCCGTCACTCTCAGGGGTAGTACTTCATTGAAAAGTAATCGCAGGTTAGACTTGCCTGGGTATGTATGTAGCCGCTCAACTGGAGAATCCCTCATTGATTGACTGACTGACTGACTGACAGACATAGGAGAGTATTGATTTTGTGCGTGTTGGCAATGGGGGAGATTAGATTGTCAGAAAGCATTAGCTGATTGGAGTGTGTACTTTGTGTGAGAGGACGTTTGTGTGTGTGTGTGTCCTATGGGAAGGCAGTTATTAGTGGAGCTTGGGGAAGGGGCCAGGGCCTGTGTTAAGTGAACTGACCCGTTTTCAGATTTCACCACTCATTGCACAGCTGCCTTCTGTAAATGGTATTTTGCTTGTATAAAGGGCAAAGGAAGGCTATAGGCTTATCACTTCTCTCTCTCTTCACTAGAAAGGTACTAATTCTACACGCTCCTCCTGTCTTCCTCTTCCCTGTTTGCATTTGTTAACGCACACAGACTGGTACGATTGACTCTCTTCCTCGTTTCCTCCTCTTCCTGAATTTCACACCCAGCCTCTCTGCTATGTTCATCTGTAACAGCGGTTGTATTCAGAACATCATAAAATGTGCATCCCTCATTCTAGACATTCCTCACAAGAACGGCAAAGTGTAAGCATATCAATTATTTCATTTTCAACAGTTAATTTCAATTAATTTCACAAGGGGAGAAATAGCTTCAGAAATCCACTGTGTACAGTGAGGGAAAAAAGTATTTGATCCCCTGCTGATTTTGTACGTTTGCCCACTGACAAAGAAATGATCAGTCTATAATTTTAATGGTAGGTTTATTTGAACAGTGAGAGACAGAATAACAACAAAAAAATCCAGAAAACGCATGTGAAAAATGTTATAAATTAATTTGCATTTTAATGAGGGAAAAAAGTATTTGACCCCTCTGCAAAACATGACTTAGTAGTTGGTGGCAAAACCCTTGTTGGCAATCACAGAGGTCAGACGTTTCTTGTAGTTGGCCACCAGGTTTGCACACATCTCAGGAGGGATTTTGTCCCACTCGTCTTTGCAGATCTTCTCCAAGTCATTGAGGTTTCGAGGCTGACGTTTGGCAACTCGAACCTTCAGCTCCCTCCACAGATTTTCTATTGGAATAAGGTCTGGAGACTTAGCAGAAAAACACCCCCAAAGCATAATGTTTCCACCTCCATGTTTGATGGTGGGGATGGTGTTCTTGGGGTCATAGGCAGCATTCCTCCTCCTACAAACACGGCGAGTTGAGTTGATGCCAAAGAGCTCCATTTTGGCCTCATCTGACGACAACACTTTCACCCAGTTGTCCTCTGAATCATTCAGATGTTCATTGGCAAACTTCAGACGGGCATGTATATGTGCTTTCTTGAGCAGGGGGACCTTGTGGGCGCTGCAGGATTTCAGTCCTTCCTGGCGTAGTGTGTTACCAATTGTTTCTTGGTGACTATGGTCCCAGCTGCTTTGAGATCATTGACAAGATCCTCCCGTGTAGTTCTGGGCTGATTCCTCACCGTTCTCATGATCATTGCAACTCCACGAGGTGAGATCTTGCATGGAGCCCCAGGCTGAGGGAGATTGACAGTTCTTTTGTGTTTCTTCCATTTGCGAATAATCGCACCAACTGTTGTCACCTTCTCACCAAGCTGGCGATGGTCTTGTAGCCCATTCCAGCCTTGTGTAGGTCTACAATCTTGTCCCTGACATCCTTGGAGAGCTCTTTGGTCTTGGCCATGGTGGAGAGTTTGGAATCTGATTGATTTATTGCTTCTGTGGACAGGTGTCTTTTATACAGGTATCAAACTGAGATTAGGAGCACTCCCTTTAAGAGTGTATAAAAGACACCTGGGAGCCAGAAATCTTTCTGATTGAGAGGGGGTCAAATACTTATTCCCCTCATTAAAATGCAAATCAATTTAAAACATTTTTCACATGTGTTTTTCTGGATTTCTTTGTTATTCTGTCTCTCACTGTTCAAATACACCTACCATTAAAATTATAGACTGATTTCTTTGTCAGTGGGCAAACGTACAAAATCAGCAGGGGATCAAATACTTTTTTCCCTCACTGTACACAGTGGATTTCTGAAGCTATTTCTCCCCTTGTGAAATTAATTGAAATTAACTGTTGAAAATGAAATAATTGATATGCTTACACTTTGCCGTTCTTGTGAGGAATGTCTAGAATGAGGGATGCACATTTTATGATGTTCTGAATACAACCGCTGTTACAGATGATTCTAAATCCGAATAGTTGGAGAATGCCTCAGTATGCTTTAGAGTAGATATTCAGTTTGAGTAGACAACAGATCTATTGCTTGAGTAAACAGTAAGTACATTCTGCCTCAGTAATTACACAATGTGGGCAGTCGGACCAGGATCTCATGGTCTTAAGGCACGGACACACCGGTTGTGTTTGTCGCCCATAATTTGCAAACCGACTCTACACCCACCGACAGGGTGGTCCCTAAAACCCACTGCTCCATCAGCAAGCGATCGAACGTAGACAAACGGCAGACTGTCATTTGGTGCGATGTGTTTTCTCCTTTAGTTAGTTGGACTCATGTCTCTGTTGACCATTAGAGCTCCTGAAGTAATTTAACATGATAACTGCTCCTGACTGGGATTCTCCGGACTGGGAATGATACTGTTGTTCACTGAATTCGTTTTTATTAGTTAGCCTAGCTCTACAATGTGTGTTGGTTTCAGAGTTGTCTCTTTCAGTGCCAGCTCTGTTTCTAGCACCTCTCTCTGCCCTGTTGTTTTAGTCCATCACTACCAATAAAGGCCAGTCTCTCTGTGGCCTTTCCCTCTGGCCTTTACCATACAATGAATTAGTGATGCACCAGCTCAGTGTTTACTGGAACTTTATTGTTGTTTATGGCGGACATCTTTATCTCCTTGACCTACTACACTTTCTTATTTTTTCTCCCCAATTTTGATCTTGTCTCATTGCTGCAACTCCCCAACGGGCTCGGGAGAGGCGAAGGACAAGTCATGCGTCCCCCGAAACACAACCCGCCGAGCCGCGCTTCTTAACACCCGCACACTTAACCCGGAAGCCAGCTGCACCAATGTGTCGGAGGAAACACAGTTCACCTGACGACCGAGGTCTGCCTGCAGGCGCCCGAGGTCAGCCACAAGGAGTCGCTAGAGCGCGATGAGCCAAGTAAAGCCCCCTCCCCTAACCCGGACGACGCTGGGCCAATTGTGCTTCACCCTATGGGACTCCTGATCACGGCCGGTTGTGACATTAGCCCGGGATCGAACCCACGTCTGTAGTGACGCCTCTAGCACTGAAATGCGGTGCCTTACACGGCTGCGCCACTGAGGAGTCCGGAAGCCTGTATGTTTTATCTGAACCGAGCAGTGCCAGACGTACGCACACAGAGCCTTTCTGGGAACTGGTCACAGTTGTACGCTTAATTTTTCCTTAATGAAGAAGCCACTTAATGAGTGTTTCCCAGGCAGTCAGGCAGACAGGCATTTCGAGGTTAGCCCTGTCTGTCTGTCCGTCACAGCTACACATGCCTAATTAGGATAATCAGTTAAACAGGAAATGATTATGACCACTTCCACATTCCTACTCTAATGCACTCACATCATGTACTCATGCTGACTAACTTACATTGAGACCTATAAAAGTCACACAGACACATGCTAGTGCAGAGCGATTAGTGCTTTTTTGAGGTTGTTTTCGGTTCTAAATTATTTATGCAATATGTGGATTGAATGCTGTAACAACACAGAATAAAACAATTAGTAAAAGTCCCGTGATGGTAGTGACTGCCCATTACGGCTCACTTATTAACCATCATTTATTCACATTACTTTACTTTACGTTTTATAAAATATTTCAGTTGTGTTTATTACATTTGTTTTATTTGATGACTTTATTATTTCATTCCAAGTAATCATCTCATCTCCATAGAGCTGCTGCGTCTGCTGTCTGACAAAATCACTATTTAGTAGTTCTTCAAAGTAAATAATACTTTTATGACTGCTGAATACCAACTATCAATCACAGATCAGGAGTTTCCAAGCTTTTTCACTCAGGCCCCCCTTAAGCATTGGGGAACCTCCCGCGCCCCCCACGTCTATTTCTATGGGCACAAGCACTGATAATGACAAACTGTTCACACCCCTCTTGCTGGTGGAGAGAAAAAAATAAGCTTATTTCCTATAAATCTACATATTTTGTCATGGGGTGCAGAGAATTGTGCAGTTATAAAGCTAATGTTCTTGCAATTCTATACATTTTGCCATGTCTAATGTTTATTCATGTGATATTTGAGTGACACAAACATTACAACAAAATCTATGGGCAAAGAAAACAACAACTAAAAAACATTAGCTGACATGGGCTTGTTGATCTGGACATTTCATACAAATTATAAATAGCTCTGTAAGGTATGCAATGACTGACGTGAGGAGGAAAACTGATGTACTATCTAATTTCGAAATTGCACCTTGTGCGTTCTACTATTACAACTTTCAAGAGTAAGTTGAAAGCCGGACGGAGATGGGAGGTTGGACCACTACCTGAAAATACATACCCTAGCGAAGTAACAGCTACTCTCTGTATCATCTCACATTCGCGCATTCTTCTGTCTCTTCCGTAGCAGGCCTTAAAAAATGTAAAACGACCGGACAAGTAGATGCGCAATGGATTATGGTCATTGTCGTAAATTACCACATTTTATGTGCTAAACTATGTGGAATATTGTCCTGTTGGAAACTACAACTCCCTACTAAATCAGAGTTCAGGCTGGATCTGATTTATCTCTAGAGAAACTGTGCAATGTGCGCGTTGAGCTCACAGAAAAAAAAATATGTGAAATGGAAGTCAAATAATTGAACCGACATCGGTCAATTCTGAAAAAATATAAATGCAACAATTTCAACAATTTTGCTGAGTTACAGTTCATGCAAGGAAATTCCTGCCCATACCAAATATGGCTGCCCATATCAAAACCCCACCGCCAACATGGGGCACTCTATTCACAACGTTGACATCAGCAAACTGCTAGCCCACACAACGTCATACCCATGGTCAGCGGTTGTGAGGCCAGTTGGACGTACTGCCAAATTTTCTAAAATGACGTTGGAGGGGGCTTATGGTACGGAAATGAACATTAAAATCTCTGGCAACAGCTCTGGTGGGCATTCCTGCAGTCATCATGCCAATTGCACGCTCCCTCAAAACTTGATTTTATTTCAGCTCATGAAACATGGGACCAACACTTTACATGTTGCGTTTATATTTTTGTTTAGAGTAGTTTAAAAAACGAAAAAGAACCAACATTTCAGTTAATCGCTCAGCACTAACACACCTGCAGAAACAGCCACACACAGATAGAAACGCAGACGCGCGCGCACACACACAAACAAGCACACACGGATATACACACACAGGCACAGACACAAAGGAACACACACACACATGCGAAGAACATGTACGCGAAGAACATGCAAATCGGAACACACAGATAGAAACACAGACAGACCGGCAAACCTATAAAGGAAGAGCAGTGGAGACCGTGGGTAAAGGCCAGCGTGTTTGTGTGTGTGGGAGAGCTGCAGATAGTGTAGTGATAGAGAATAGAGAGAGCAGAGGCCCGCTGGCTGACCTACATTCACCCCATTCCCCGTATTAGACCCCCTCAAGCCCCTCCCACTGGATACACCATGATGGGTAGGAGGTGGCAGTCCACTAGTTAGACTGGATTTTCAGCTTATTCTGTGTATCTTCCAACTGGGATTTCTGGAAAAGCAGAGAATGTTGGGACAGTTTGTTGGGAATGTTTGACTGTCTTAAGAGGAGTGTTAGGCTATCTATTTATCTTTGAGGCCGTTATCCATTCTCCATCTTCATGTAGCTCTGTCTGATGATATTGAGGTTCTCTCCCAAGCATGCAGGCCTCTGTAACTCTGTAGATAATATAAGGAAAGAGAATACATTTGGGCTATGTAATAAAAGCTTTAGTGTAACTACGTCGCATGACAATAGGATTATGTACACTACATGACCAAAAGTATGTGGACACCTCAAAAAGCTCATTCCAAAATCATGGCTATTAATATAGAGTTGGTCCCCCCTTTGCCGCTTCAACAGCCTCCACTCTTCTGGGAAGGCTTTCCACTAGATGTTGGAACATTGCTGCGGGCACTTGCTTCCATTCAGCCACAAGAGCATTAGTGAGGTTGGGCACTGATGTTGGGTGATTTAGGCATGGCTCGCAGTCGGCGTTCCAATTAATCTCAAAGGAGTTCGATGGGGTTGAGATCAGGGCTCTGTGCAGGCTAGTCAAGTTCTTCCACATCCGATCTTGACAAACCATTTCTGTATGGACCTTGCTTTGTGCACGGGGGCATTGTCATGCTGAAACAGGAAAGGGCCTTCCTCAAACTGTTGCTACAAAGTTGGAAGCACAGAATTGTCTTGAATGTCATTGTATGTTGTAGCATTAATATTTCCTTTCACTGGAACTAAGGAGCCTAGCCCGAACCATGAAAAACCGCTCCAGACCATTATTCTTCCTGCACCAAACTTTACAGTTGGCACAATGCATTGGGGCAGGTAGCAGTCCTCTGGCATCCGCCAAACCCAGATTTGGTGAAGCGTGATTCATTACTCCAGAGAACGTGTTTCCACTGCTCCAGAGTCCAATGGCAGCGAGCTTTACACCACTCTAGCCAACGCTTGGCGTTGCGCAAGGTGATCTTAGGCTTGAGTGCAGCTGCTCGGCTATGGAAACCCATTTCATGAAGCTCCCGACGAACAGTCTGGAAGCAACGTGCTGACGTTGCTTCCAGAGGCAGTCTGGAACTCTGTTGTGAGTGTTGCTGAGGACAGACGCATTTTACGCACTACACGCTTCAGCAAGAGGAAGTACATTAGAGTATCTAGTTTGAGAAACCGATGCCTCACAAGTCCTCAACTGGCAGCTTCATGAAATAGTACCCGCAAAACACCAGTCTCAACGTCAACAGTGAAGAGGCGACTCCGGGATGCTGGCCTTCTAGGCAGAGTTGCAAAGAAAATGCCATATCTCAGACTGGTCAATTAAAAGAAAAGATTAAGATGGGCAAAAGAACAGACCCTGGACAGAGGAACTCGGCCTAGAAGGCCAGCATCCCGGAGTCGCCTGTTCACTGAGACTAAATAGATTTTATGTATTATATTAAGTTAAAATAAGTGTTCATTGTTCATTCAATATTGTTGTAATTGTCTTTATTACAAGTGTGTGTGTGTGTGTGTGTGTGTGTATAAAGTATGTGTGTGTGTGTATAAAGTATGTGTGTATGTAAATGTGTGTGTATGTGTGTATATATATATATATATATATATATATATCTCTCTATATATATATCTATCTATCTATCGGCCGAATAATCAGTATCGGCTTTTTTTGGTCCTCCAATAATCGGAATCGGTGTTGAACAATCGTAATAGGTCGACCTCTAGTACGTACGGTCACTGTGGGGACGACATCGTCGATGCACTTAATGATGAAGCAGATGACTGAGGTGGTGTACTCCTCAATGCCATTGGATGAATCCCGGAACATTTTCCAGTCTGTGCTAGCAAAACAGTCCTGTAGCGTAGCATCCGTGTCATCTGACCACTTCCGTATTGAGCAAGGTTCTTGTACTTCCTGCTTTAGTTTTTGCTTGTAAGCAGGAATCAGGAGGATAGAATTATGCTAAGATTTGCCAATTGGAGGGCTGGGGAGAGCTGTGTGTGGAGTAATGGTGGTCGAGAGTTTTATTTCCTCTGGTTACACGTTACATGCTGGTTGAAATTAGGTAAAACGGATTTAAGTTTGCCTGCATTGAAGTCCCCAGCCACTAGGAACGCCGCTTATGGATGAGCATTTTCTTGTTTGCTTATGGCCTTATAAGAGTTGTTTGAGTGCGGTCTTAGTGCCAGCATCGGTCTGGGGTGGTAAATAGACTGCTACGAATAATATAGGTGAGAACTCTCTTGGTAGATAGTGTGGTCTACAGCTTATCATAACATACTCTACCTCAGGCGAGCAATACCTCGAGACTTCTTTAATATAAGACATCGCCTACCAGCTGTTATTGACAAAAAGACACACACCCCCACCCCTCGTCTTACCAGACGTAGCATCTCTGTTCTGCCGGTGCATGGAAAATCCCACAAGATCTATATTATGTGTCGTCGTTCAGCCATGACTTGGTGAAACATAAGATATTACAGTTTTTAAAGTCCCGTTGGTAGGATAATCGTAGGTCATTGATTTTATTTTCCAATGATTGCACGTTGGCCAATAGAACGGATGGCAGTGGGAGTTAACTCTCTCGCCTCTCAGAAAGCCGCCCTCTGCCCGCTCTTTCTCCGTCTTTTCTTCACGCAAATGACTGGGATTTGGGCCTGTTCCCGGGAAAGCAGTATATCCTTCTTGTCGGACTCGTAAAAGGAAAAAGATTCTTCCAGTTCGAGGTTAGTAATCGCTGTTCTGATGTCCAAGTTATTTTCGGTCATAAGAGATGGAAGCAGCAACATTATGTACAAAATAAGTACAATCCCCGTCATATGTGATTTTCCTTGCCATATTTTACTTACCATACACCACAATGGCAATATTTTAATAGCCAATACTGGCAACGATGACATAGGCTGCTGGTCTCACGTTTTATTACAAATCAATGATGCTGTATTGAGATTTACACTGTGGAATATAAAGGGGTCCATAGGGCTTCACGTGAGTCTGAATTACCAGTCATGTACAGAAGGTTTATGTTTTGAATAAGTGATTAATCAAGCCATATGGCTGCAGTTAGAATGGCTCTATAGCCCTGTGCTCAGTCAGCCGGCTCTCATGCCCTTGTCACCCAGCAAAACAGATGGCATGACACGTTGCATGGCAACACAGGCAAGCCCCTGTGGTGTATGGGGAGGACCTGGTAGTTGAGTGACAGGTGGGTGGTCCATTGGCTGTGTTGTCAACCACGTCAGTGACTGACAGATGGGTTGGTCCCGCCCCTCTGGGTCCGGTTCATATTAGGGCTCTATTGTCTATGTAGGCCTATATGCCACTGGGGATTCTCTCTGACACCGCTTTCATTTTCAATTTGGTCATCACAGCTAGATCCTTTCAATGCTACTGTGTGTTATGGAGAGAGGCTTTCTAGCCAGAGTCTCTCTAGCTGAAGGGCCTAGACATTCATGGGTACACACAGGGTGTTTCTCAATATGCATACTACCGTGCTCCACACTCTCATGCTCCAAGTGCATTCTCAGAGGACATTCTCTTGAGTACGTTCTTGTGAGAACGAGAGTGTGGAGAACACATAAAACATTACATTTGAGAAACAGTAGCACTCCCCCTACTGTATTACCTCACGCTGCACCTCCCCATTCACTGAACCTTCTTCCAGACAGGACAATGGCAAAAATAGAGAAGAAACAAGATATACACAAAGCAAACGTTTTACTTCATAATTATCAGCTAGATATATGTGAGTCATTGTAATCTAGCTAGCCAGCTAGCTAGTTAAACAGGCAAAAAATGACCTAAAACTAATGTAATGCATGGTAGAGTAGATGTCAATTCTTTGTGGCTAGCTAGCTAGCCAGTTCGCCATATTGACTGACAATGGACTTACCCATTCACTGAACCTTCCTCCTTCTAGCCAGGACAATGGCAATAGAGATTAAACAAGATATACAGAAAGCAAATGTTATACTTCAATACTGTAACTATCAGCTAGCTATATGTGAATCATAATGTTGCTAACCATATAGTATAACAGGCAAAAATTAACTAAAACCAATGTTATCCAAGGTAGATGTCAATTCTTCGTGGGTAGCTAGCTAACAATTATTTGGCTAGATAACAGTAGTAGCTAGCCAGTTAGCTCTATTGACTTACTATGGGCTTGCGACCTACGCACACTACAGTGGGTATTGTAGGCAGGTAACCATGTCAAAATTAACACAGCACGTATTTTAACATATCAAGATAAACTATTGTAGTCAGGCAATCGGCAACATTTCACTCCGAAGTTGGAGTGTATTTTCTCTCGCTTCAGCTCAAATAATGTCCACCGTTGATTTCATGAAAATGTGTCATTTTTTACTTCCGTTGAAGCAAAATATGTACAAATGGAGTACAAGTGCCCTCCGTGCTCCATTTCACATACTTTGATTTGGACTCATACTTTGACCCTCCCGTGCTCCAATTTGTGTGCTCGGAGCACAGTAGTATGCATTTTGAGAAACACCCACAGTCTGTTTCATTTTGTCTTAGTTTCATCTTACAAAACAGTACATTGGTTATATACAGTACCAGTCAAAAGTTTGGACACACCTACTCATTCAAGGGTTTTTCTTTATTTTGACTGTTTTCTACTTTGTAGAATAATAGTGAAGACATCAAAACTATGAAATAACACATATGGAATCATGTAGTAACCAAAAAAGTGTTAAACAAATCCAAATATATTTGATGGCATAGCATTCCTACACCACCACCTCCATGCTTCATGGTGGGAACCACACATGCGGAGATCATACGTTCACCTACTCTGCGTCTCACAAAGACACGGCTGTTGGTACCAAAAATCTCAAATTTGGACTCATCAGACCAAAGGACAGATTTCCACCTGTCTAATATCCATTGCTTGTGTTTCTTGGCACAAGCAAGTCTCTTCTTATTATTGGTATCCGTTTAGTAGTGGTTTCTTTGCAGTAATTCGACCACGAAGGCCTGAGTCACGCAGTCTCCTCTGAACAGTTGATGTTGATGTGTCTGTTACTTGAACTCTGTGAAGCATTTATTTGGGCTGCAATTTCTGAGGCTGGTAACTCAAATGAACTTATCCTCTGTAGCAGAGGTAACCCTGGGACTTCCTTTCCTGTGGCGGTCCTCATGAGAGCCAATTTCATCATAGCGCTTGATGGTTTTTGCGACTGCACTTGAAGAAACTTTGAAAGTTCTTGAAATGTTCTCTATTGACTGACCTTCATGTCTTAAAGTAATGATGGACTGTCGTTTCTCTTTGCTTATTTATCTGTTCTTGCCAAATAGTAAAAATAAAGAAAAACCCTTGAATGAGTAGGTGCTCTAAAACCTTTGACTGGTACTATATGTGCTTTTGTGCTTATTCAACTATCCTCAGCAATGGCATTATCTAGCAATGCCACAGCTGCTCTGTATTGTAGTGGTTCTTCTGTAGTAGCCTATAGCCCTGGATTTTTTATTTTTTTATTTCACCTTTATTTAACCAGGTAGGCAAGTTGAGAACAAGTTCTCATTTACAACTGCGACCTGGATAACATACTAGTTTTTGCACTACAATATTCTTTCAGCTGTGTCCAGCTTGTTGTGGGGCAGGTTCAATCCATCTTGTCCAGAATTTCCTGCCTACACATTTCCCACATTAGTTCCCTTCTCGCTCTCTCCCTCTCTCATTGTCCACCCCCCACCCTCTCTCTCGCTCTCACTCGCTTCCCCCCCACCCTCTCTCTCTCGCTCTCACTCGCTTCNCTCGACCCACCCTCTCCCCCCACCCTCTCCATCTTACTCTCTCTCTCCAACATGGTTCTGTATTTCCCATCATTCTTTATGCACTGTACCCTAACCCCTCTCCTTCTCTCTCTCCTTCAGATTTCAACTATAACACAGACGGGTATGATGGTGATGCAGCAGAGGATCATAAGAATCAGGACGGTTCCGAGACCATGCCCTTCATAGACGAGTCCCCCACCATCTCCCCCAGCCTGTGTGCATGCGGCCCTGATGGAGAGGCCATTTCTCCCGTCCCACCAGAGGACCTGCTGCCCGGGGTGAGTTCCGTACACACATGCGTATATATGCACAGACACTAGGGGTGAAACGGTTCACAAAACTCACGGTTCGGTACGGTACAGTGGTGTCACGGTTCGGTAAGGTTTCGATACATCGACAAAATAAATGCAATTTGTATTTAGATTTTCCATTTATTATAATAGTAAAAATGGTTAGCTTGAATTCCCAGGAGCCTATGGAAACAAAGGGACAACAAAAAACAGCAGTGCCTGTCTTATAACATGAAATAAAATGGTAATTTAAAACAGAAATAAAATAGTCATTTAAAACAGAACTTCAACAAGAATGCATAGTCCAGCAGCATATATCAAAATGAAGTCACATAGCAGTGCCTTAAACAATATTATCAGATTTCAGGGACAGAGGTCCCAGGCACAGCCAGGTAGCGCCTTGGCAGCATGAGGGTATATTAACTCTTTGGTCTTCCACCATGTAAGTGGATCAGCATCCAGGGAATACAGTCCACTTCCCTGTATGAGGTTACCTCCTCCTCTATGACCTTGACCTTTGACTTGGTTCCCTGCTCCGGGGTCGTGAACAACTCCCCAAAAAGCTCAGCCATGGCAGACTTCTTTTCTGGAGGATAACCCCTGTTGTCTGCCGTCTCTTGAGAGGGGTTGGCTCCTGTGGTATCTGTGGCTTGACCCTGCAGAATTAAATTAGATGAAAATTACTATCTCTGAAGTGGCTTTAAAAATATGATTTCTTGTTAGAAGTATCAGACACTATTATGACAATTACAATGTTAAATCACTAATTAATGAAATAATAAATGTCACATTATCAAAATAAATATAATACCTGTTGTATATTGGTCACAATCTCTGCTGTGAGTTCATTGTAGACTCTCAGACGAGCAGCAGCATCCAGGTGCAGCAGGGACTTGAACCGGGGATCCAAAGCAGTGCTCTAGTGTAAGTCTTTGACACCGGGGCCAGCATATCTAGGCTCCAGGTTAACCCTGATAGCAGTCTTGACACCCCTTACTGCGGGTTCATCTTCATCAGATGCCACCATTGATTTCAGGATCATTGCTTTCATAGGCAGGACCATGGAAACTGATGGAATGCTCTCAGTGCATATCAGTGTGGTGACTGTTTTGAGAGGTTTGCACACTTTGATAACTTCCTCTGCTTGTCTGTCATTTTCAGACAGTCACTATCTTTGACATTCTTCCTCACAGCTTGATCAGTCAGTGTAGAATACACCACAACTTTCTGCTCAAGGCATCTCTCAACCATGTCATGGCTTGAATTCCATCTAGTAGGGACATCTTGGATTAGTTTGTGGTTTGGCAGCTCCAGCATCTCCTGTTTTGTCTTGAAAACATGTGCAGAAGTTGTGCTTTTATGAAAGAAGGATACCACCTTCCTGATCTTTGCTAGAAGGCGAGAGATTGGATTCACTGACATTGCTTTTTGAGATGCTAGATTAATAACGTGAGCAAAGCATCCTGTCTGGGGCCCCAATCCAGCTAGTGCAACTGCATTTACAATATTTCTAGCATTGTCAGTGGTCACAGGAATCATTACATTATCCCTCTCCAACTTCCACACTGCAACTACTTCCCTTAGCTCTTCCCCCAAGTTTATTTACACTGGAGTGACTACTCTCAAGGGGACGTGTTTGAAGGACATGGCTTTTTATCTCCCACTCTGCCGAAATGAAATGAGCCGTTACAGTAAGGTAGCTCTCTGTAGCTCTAGACGTCCAACTGTCTGTTGTTAGAGCAACAGACCGCGTTTCTGACAGCTCGCTTTCAAGTTGTTTTTTTTGTATAAGGCAGGTATTAATGTCTGGACAAAATGTGTACGGGAAGGAATAGTGAAGCGCGGCTCGGCCACTTTAAACATGTTTCTGAACCCCGCTTTCTCTACCACAGAGAAGGGTCTCATATCTGCTGCTATGAATTTTGCTATCGCTGCGTTGATTTCTTTAGCCTTACCGGAGTCAGCCGCATATTGTTGTCTGAAGGCTGTGGGGAGAAATTGTTGCCTATTGGTTGCGGTTTCATTTATTCGCCTAGTCCCACCGATTGGCACTTTGGGGTGATGTCGGTGCAAATGAGTAGTCATGTTACTCGCATTGCCACTCGAATAGGCGATCGGCAATGAACAGAGCCTACATGTTCTAGAAGTTTTATCCACCACTCGTTGGCAATCCCCTTAATAGTTTACAGGGAAACCGAAATGTTCCCAGGTGGCAGACCTGAATGATACTGGGGCGTCTTCTAGTTCTGGCTCGCCAATGCTTGCCATGTTGCTCCTTTGCATTTAGCTAACTGCAATAAGGAAGTATTCGATTAACGACGATGCTGCCAGAGAGTGGAGAAGAGCGACCTCACTTTATTGAGTACTCGCCTCGACGTATGTCGATGCTCTGTTTTGTAAAAAAAAAAAAATTCTGTTGAAATAATGATACACCTATAAAAAGGGTGCAATTACATATGCAGTAACCAAATACGTTATTATAAAAACACACACACACACACACAATGTATGTATATATGTATGTATGTATGTGTGTATATATGTATATATATATACACACACACACACACACACACACACACACACACACACACACACACACACACACAATAAAGCCAGAACTATATATATTTTCTTAGCAATAATATATAATTAATGTATTGTTGAACAGTGGACCCTGTACTGAACGGTTCAATACGAATACACGTACCGTTTCACCCCTAACAGGCAGGCGCGCACACACACACACACACACACACACACACACACACACACACACACACACAGGAGTAAAGGACAGTATTGCACAGGCGCACAACTCCGGCTTGCAAGGTCTGGGCCGGGGTTACTTCTTACTCCTGTCAGTGCTTTTGCTGCAAACACTAACTATTCCTACTGTGAGAGTAATTTATTGTGGTCACAACCAATGTTCCCTCTAATATTTTTCTGCTGAGCGCAAACTTGAACGTTGTGAAACTTCTGTGCATCTTCTAGTGCGCGTTTACTGTGAACACTGAGGCTGTAACCACTTTAAGTTGTAGTTTTAAGTGGCCAAGTAGGCCAGAGTGGCTATTTGATCATAATGTAGGCCTACCACAGTGGCCTAACATAAAAAAACGATGGAGAAAATGCATCCCATAAGATTTTAACATGGAAATGGCTGTTCTGTTATTCAGCCTACAGTACCAGCCAATGTGTGGTGTTCAGTGTAGGTCTACATTCAATGAGACTTAAAAAAATAAAACATGCAGGGAATTGACATTAACCTGTTTATCTACTTGTCCTTCAGAGAATGAGGTGACTGCGAATGTTGTGTTGTTTGATGCAAGAAACCACCAATAAAATGCATTATTTTCCCCATACCATTATTACAGAAAATCTGACATTATGCTACCTATTGGCTACTTAGCTCATTTATAATACATAATACAACACTGCCCCTTTAGGACAAAAAAAGCTCTGTACCTGACTCACTTTTCAAAGATGTCTAGAAATGTACACGTTTTGTGCTCTTGTAGGAAGCAATCACTCCCCTATTGCTGACTACAAATGATCTATAACTGGGCTAATAACTCACTAGCTAGCAAAGGATATGAACAAAATGTGCACACGTGGCTACATGCAGCTCTTGTTTTGATCTACTCATGAACACTCATGCTGTAAACACAGTCCAGTTCAAAGTAAATGGCACAGATCCATATATTATCTCTGATTCAGAAGGGTTGGGTTAAATGCGGAAGGCACATATATCAGTTGAAGGCATTCAGTTGTACAACTGACTTGGTATCGCCCTTTCCCTTTGCCAATGTTCTATTTGCATATAGGCCTACTGCATCTCTGATTGTTTATGCCGAACCGGTTTGTATAGAGTACGGGCTGAATAGTGCATGTTACTAAAATAGAATCCTATTCCGATGCGTTATGCCTACAACAAAATCTCTTGCATAGTTTGTTTTGTTTCGGTATGTTGCATTGAAAGTGGCTGATATTGTGTTGACTCGATCACAATTTCCACAGTAAAGGGAAACGTTGATTGTGTTAACAGGGAAATCTCTAGAACTGTGGTCACCAACCTTTTCTGAGTCAAGATCCCTTTGAGTCAAAATGCAAGCCCAGGTCTTCCTCTCAGATTTTTTTTCAGGACTTAAAAAACTTAAGCCTATGCAACATTAACCAATTAAAAACAGTACTGTAGCTATGAGGTTTGCGCAGTAAGCTTCAGTATAAGCCCAATACATTATTAGTGCATATTGGCTTTTCTTGAATTGCCCTGCAAATTGATTGTTCTTTGGGCTATATAATAATTTTTTCATTATTATTATTATAAAAAATAAAAAAAATGGGGGGGGGGGTGCTTTTTATCCTTTTCTCCCCAATTTTGTGATATCCAATTGGTAGTTAGTCTTGTCCCATTGCTGCAACTCCCGTACGGACTCGGGAGAGGAAGGGTAGAGCGCCGCCATGCGTCCTCCGAAACACAACCCCGCCAAGCTGCACTGCTTCTTGCTCGCTTAACCCGGAAGCCAGCCGCACCAATGTGTTAGAGGAAACACCGTACAGCTAGCGACCGAAGTCAGCGTGCATGCGCCCGGCCCGCCACAAGGACATCCCGGCCCGCGCTGGACAAATTGTGCGCAGCCTCATGAGTCTCCCGGGCGCGGCCGGCTGCGACGCAGCCTGGGATCGAAACTGGGTCTGTAGTGACGCCTTAGACCGCTGCACGACTCGGAGGTGGTGCATTTGAGGTAAGCTATATGATCACACCAGTAATAGAGCCGTTGACGTATTTACTTGTGGGGCACTGCTGAGTGAGCATACATTGAAATGACTTGCTTTTTATTTACATTTTACTGGGCTGATGTAGCCTGCATTTGATGGTCAGTCTCAGCGGATGGAGATAGCAGCAGACTGAAGGTCCAACTCTCAACATCTCTCCGCTCTCCCTTTCCTCCGCTGACACTGACCAAAAAGGGCCACTTCCAGCTGATGGCGAAACTCGAGTCGCACCGCATTATTTCTGCCTTGTACACAAATTCATGTTGTTATTCGTATGAACAGAGAAAGTGAAATATTCCTCGATATTAGAAAAACCCAAGCCGCTAATAATAACATTGCAAGCCTATAGATGCACTTCCCTACTCATTCATTACTGCTGCAGTGCTTATTGTATCGCTGAGTGGAAATAGGAAGAACTCACATTTTATGGCTTATAAAAGTGTTGAATACGAAGTGTTGACAGTGCTGAGTAAGAACTTTAAACATGAACTCACTCATAAAAACAGCAGCTCTTTGCTGTAGCTTTATTTTACGCGTGCTAAGTTACGGCAGACATGGTAATCTGAGCCATCCGATTGGCCAGCGGTAGGCCTATAGTGCACTTGATTTGATCTCTTGGCCCGCTCAGAAGGCGCAGGGCAGCTGCTGAATCAGGTGCACCTACCGACAACAGCCCCAGACAAAAAAAAATAGAAAAATGCTTCTCTCAGTGGACTGATATTTCTTCTGCGCGGCAGTCTCGGGGCCCTGCGCGGCAGTCTCGGGGCCCTGCGCGGCAGTCTCGGGGCCCTGCGCGGCAGTCTCGGGGCCCTGCGCGGCAGTCTCGGGGCCCTGCGCGGCAGTCTCGGGGCCCTGCGCGGCAGTCTCGGGGCCCTGCGCGGCAGTCTCGGGGCCCTGCGCGGCAGTCTCGGGGCCCTGCGCGTCCACACACAGTTTAGAGGGAATATTGCTCACAACTGCACTTCACAACACAGTTTGAGAAGAAAACCACAGTGCTTTGTGGGTAATGAAGTCCTCCACTACCCACTGATGGTACAAATTACTGTCTTTGGTAACATTGTGCCTACTTCCTGTAGACCCATAGAATTCTAGTGGTTAATTACATCTACACAGTAACACTGCAGGTGCTGCGTTCATTCACATCCTCTGAATGACATCCCATCTATTAGCACTAAGCTACAATCTGCTGTCCTCTCTCTGAGACACAGGAGGCCTTTTCACACTGCATGGTTCTTAGCCCCAGGCTAAGACTGTCCCTGGGCTAGCTTGTCCTGTGTTCACAAAAGCATTTGTTAACCCTGGGCTAAGCTTTAGCCATGGGCTAAGGATTCACACGTGTATTCCAAAGCCCTGGGCTAACAGACAAACACAGCATGCGACCAACAATATATCTCGGCGACACAGCTAATGTTTTAAGTAAAGCATTTATTAAGATATTATTTCCTCTTGCTTCTAGCCTAGCATTTTGTTTCCATGAGTGATTGTTTCTAAACCTTGCTGTCTGATATCGGAAACAATGTTTCACTTTTTGAAATGTGATCTCGCCCCTGTACGGAGAATGCTGTCCACGGATGAGACAAACTTTTATGATCCAGGCAAAATCATGCATTATTATTATTATTATTATTATTATTATTATTATTATTATTATTATTATGGATAGTAATATCGAATTAAATGTCAAAAGAAAAGTTACGAAAGTTCATGGTTCTTGTTTTCAGAAGGAAGGATGAAATAGTAGAAATGTACTTTAGCTGCAGAACGAGTCACAGGCATCACAAGCATATGCAAAATAAGCGAAAGTGCAGCTTTTGTGATTGGACAGTGAAAATTCTATGCGTTGTTCTTGACCTTGTTTCACACTGGCTATTTTGGGACTGTGTTTCTGGGGCTAGCCCTGAAAGTCTGTGCTAACCCTGCTCCAGAGCAGGGCCAGCTAGTCCTGGGCTAAGGTTGGTGCTAGCCCACTTAAGAAAGTGCAAGTGTGAACACTCACTTAAACCCCGGGCTGAGATCTCCCTTAGCCCTTAGCCCTGGGCTAAGGTGCAGTGTGAACATGCCTAGGATGTCAGAACTCAGCACAGCAGGAAACCCATATATGGCAGCATTGCTATCAGTTTAATATAATAAACATGCATGACAGAGACAAGATATAGGCCTGACTTTAATGACTCTCTGAATGGTAATACACTAACCCAGTTGTTGGGAATACCTCCTGAATGATCAGGGCCCAAGGGGTACCGTACTCATGTTACTGGTGTCATTAGTGACTGTAGGTTAGGAGCACTGTGTGTGCGCAGGTGTCTCTCGATCCTTACACTCTGGGCTCTCGGCAGGGACAGAGCTGAACCCGTCCTGACCTCTATCTTCTACAAAGGCCTCAGGCTGACTGAAAGGTAATGTGAAACAGCCATACAAAAATGGAATGTGTGTAAAAAGGTAATGAAAAAAAAGCTGAGGCCTGGAGTGTGGTTTGTAGTGTTACTTCACACTGTATTGTGAACTAAGGAGAGACCGCTTTTAGTCAAACTGACTTATTTTATACACCTGGAATCTCTACTTCATGCTGAATATAACAACAGTGTCAGTTGTTCCAACAGAGTAACTTGCAATCGTATCTCTCTGTCATTGTGACCCAACAGGTTTCCTTCCTCATGTACTACGGTACAGGCCAGTGGTACAGCTCTGTCTCCACCTAGTGGTGAGAGAGCGACATCGCACCAACAGAAATTTCCTCTGCAGCAGTAACTTCTGCAGTGGGCTTACACAGCAACTTGATCTGCAAAAGGATGACTCGTGAGGCAATGGTCAGAACACATAAGCCGGCCGGCTGCGACAGAGCCTGGACTCTAACCCAGAATCTCTAGTGGCACAGTTAGCACTGCGATGCAGTGCCTTAGACCACTGCGCCACTCGGGAGGCCTTTCCACGCCATTTCGCCCAGTGGGCGATGCTATACATCACAGTGGGCATAAAGGTGCACACACTGAGAACGAAATCTATTACATCTGCCAAACTACAGTATTAATGTTACTGTTTCATCAGGGAGTAACAAAGATGAAGTAATGTTCAAGTTATATTTGCTATTTCATGCAGCCACAGAAGAAATATAAACTAAGCAATTTATTTTGTATTCCAATTTCGCATTTTTTTAAGTTATGAGATATTATTTACACAAAGTAATGAGACTGGGATTGTAAGTATGCCTCCAGGATAATATGGTAAAATTGGCCTCATGTATAGGCACTCTAACAAATAGATAAGACCAAGGACATCCAAAATCAGTAAAGTTTTTAATGAAGCTAGGAACGCTGATGCAAAATTCATGAAAAAAATGTATTAAAAAAACAGTGGTGGAAAAAGTTAAGTTGAGTAAAAGTTAAGATACTTTCATAGAAAATTACTCAAGTAAAAGTCACCCAGTAAAATACTACTTGAGTAAAGGTTTTAAATATACTTAAGTATCAAAGTAAAAGTATAAACCATTTCAAATTCCTTATATTAAGCAAATCAGACGGCACACTATTGACGGATAGCCAGGGGCACACTCCAACACTCAGACATAATTTACAAACAAAGCATTTGTGTTTAGTGAGTCCACCAGATCAGAGGCAGTAGGGATGACCAGGGATGTTTTCTTGATAAGTGTGTGAATTGGACCATTTTCCTGTCAAAATGTAACGAGTTCTTTTGGGTGTCAGGGAAAATGTATGGAGTAAAAAGTACATTATTCTCATTAGGAATGTAGTGAAGTAAAAGTTAGCAAAAATAAATAGTAAATTACAGATACCCCCCAAAAAACTACTTAAGTAGTACTTTAAAGTATTTTTACTTACATTTTTTCAGTAGTGTAAAGTACTTACCACATTGGTGGAGAGAGAGAGATGCTCACACACATGCAGCTTATGAAGCTAGGTATACTGTACAACTCACACTATATCACACACATTAATAGATTGCTTCAGTTGGATAAAAGTCTGTTTTTAGTAGTTGAAGAGGTCTACATATTGTGAAGTATAGGCAGAGAGACAGATGTTCACAAATACACCGTTTATGCAGCTAGGTCTACTACTGTACAACTCACACACACATCATGCATATCAATGTATTTAGGCATGATCATTGATCATACTGACCTGAAGGGTTTTAAAACATTTGTTTTGCAAATGGGCAGGGAACAGTTCATCTGATTTCTTTCATCTAAATGCAAATCAGAAATCTCAGTGATTGACAGTATACAGATATTATTGTATGTTGACTCACCAATCACAGTGAAATTAGATTACTTCTTGCCATGATTAGGGCTGTGGCGGTAACGAAATTTCGTCATCTGGTGATTGTCAAACAAATCACTTTCGTGTCTCACAGTAATTGACTGTTAATTAACAAACACATTTAGCATCTCCTGGCTTCCACACACCTACAAGCCATTTTTAAAAACTCAAATAAAATATGAATATTTTCTCCAAGTGATTTGAGGGAGTGCGCACATGCGGCTATTCTGTGTTTAGTTAACAAAGAAATAGGTACTCCTATATGCTTCATTTAGAGTTATTATAGTAACTTTAGTTGTTCTACAAACATTGGACTATATGTTTTGATTTTTAATACATTGTAAGGTTGCATGAGACTCTTATGAATATTTGAAAAAAGTTGCTTGAAAGGCACTAGTTCTGCTTAGTTTTTTGGGCAGGTTGTACACACTCCAATAGTCTCTCATTCACAATTTGACAAGCACTTGATAATGCCTCGAATTTCATGGCAACATCCCCTTTGTGGCCGTAATGCACCCTAAAAAAATCCATGCCTTTTGTGGGACGGAGTGCTGAGTTGTGCCGTTCTCCCTGAGTTTTTATTTTATTTTCTATTTCACCTTTATTTAACCAGGTAGGCCAGTTGAGAACAAGTTCTCATTTACAACTGCAACCTGGCCAAGATAAAGCAAAGCAGTGCAACAAAAAACAACACAGAGTTACACATGGAATAAACAAAAGTACAGTCAATAACACAATAGAAAAATCTATATACAGTTGAAGTCTGAAGTTTACATACACCTTAGCCAAATACATTTAAACTCATTTTTTCACAATTCCTGACATTTAATCCTAGTAAAAATTCCCTGTCTTAGGTCAGTTAGGATCACCATTTTATTTTAAGAATGTGAAATGTCAGAATAATAGTAGAGAGAATGATTGATTTATTTCAGCTTTTATTTCTTTCATCACATTCCCAGTGGGTCAGAAGTTTACATGCACTCAATTAGTATTTGGTAGCATTTCCTTTGCATTGTTTAACTTGGGTCAAACGTTTCGGGTAGCCTTCCACAAGCTTCCCACAATAAGTTGGGTGAATTTTGGCCCATTCCTCCTGACAGAGCTGGTGTAACTTGAGTCAGGTTTGTAGGCCTCCTTGCTCGCACACGCTTTTTCAGTTCTGCCCACAAATGTTCTATAAGATTGAGGTCAGGGCTTTGTGATGGCCACTCCAATACCTTGACTTTGTTGTCCTTAAGCCATTTTGCCACAACTTTGGAAGTATCATTGTCCATTTGGAAGACCCATTTGTGACCAAGCTTTAACTTCCTGACTGATGTCTTGACATGTTGCTTCAATATATCCACAATATATCCATCCTCATGATGCTATCTATTTTGTGAAGTGCACCAGTCCCTCCTGCAGCAAAGCACCCTCACAACATGATGCTGCCACCCCCGTGCTTCACGGTTGGGATGATGTTCTTCGGCTTGCAAGCCTCCCCCTTTTTCCTCCAAACATAATGATTATTACGGCCAAACAGTTCTATTTTTGTTTCATCAGACCAGAGGACATTTCTCCAAAAAGTATGATCTTTGTCCCCATGTGCAGTTGCAAACCGTAGTCTGGCTTTTTTATGGCGGTTTTGGAGCAGTGGCTTCTTCCTTGCTGAGCGGCCTTTCAGGTTATGTCGATATAGGACTTGTTTTACTGTGGATATAGATACTTTTGCACCTGTTTCCTCCAGCATCTTCACAAGGTCCTTTGCTGTTGTTCTGGGATTGATTTTCACTTTTCATACCAAAGTACGTTCATCTCTAGGAGACAAAATGCGTCTCCTTCCTGAGAGGTATGACCGCTGCGTGGTCCCATGGTGTTTATACTTGTGTACTATTGTTTGTACAGATGAACGTGGTACCTTCAGTCGTTTGGAAATTGCTCCCAAGGATGAACCAGACTTGTGGAGGTCTACATTTTTTTATGAGGTCTTTGGCTGATTTCTTTTGATTTCCCCATGATGTCAAGCAAAGAGGCACTGAGTTTGAAGGTAGGCCTTGAAATACATCCACAGATACACTTCAAATTGACTCATATGATGTCAATTAGCCTATCAGAAGCTTCTAAAGCCATGACATAATTTTCTGGAATTTTCCAAGCTGTTTAAAAGCACAGTCAACTTAGTGTATGTAAACTTCTGACCCACTGGAATTGTGATACAGTGAATTATAAGTGAAATACATTGTCTGTAAACAATTGTTGGAAAAATTACTTGTGTCATGCACAAAGTAGATGTCCTAACCGACTTGCCAAAACTGTAGTTTGTTAACAAGAAATTTGTGGAGTGGTTGAAAAACGAGTTTTAATGTCTCCAAGCTAAGTGTATGTAAACTTCCGACTTCAACTGTATATACACACACTGAACAAAATGTGTATATATATATATATTTGGGAGGTAGTAGCAATAATTTCCCTGTGTGTCTCAGTCAGTTCCATCAGGCTTTATCTTTACTTTTTAACTACACAATCTGCTCTGCTTTATGTCAGCAATACTGCTGCCTCAGGTCACATGATCAGCATGTTGGTTGGTTGGCCTGCAGAGCTCTGAGGAAAGGGGAAACACTCAAACCCAAATCGAAGCCTTTTTCTTCATGACTTACAGGAAGCCATGTCCCTCTGAGGTGCGAAGTGATGGTTTATTTAGATATCTGTTTGCTACTTCTTCAGTTAGGATCTCCCTCACTGTTTTCTCACATTCTTTTTTTAAATGTATTATCCTCAATTCATTTGATACAAGTGTACAGACACCTTACATTTTATAAGGTATGGTCAATAGAGGAGAAAACAAGACATGATTATATTATTTGCAGAACTGAAAAGCTATACATGCTTATCACTTGTGAAATGCAGGGTGTTAAAGGATTAATACAACTCCTAACAGTAGAAGTGTGTGTGATTTGACCATAGCTGGATTTTACTCTGGTTGTGTCAGTGTCCCCTATGTCTAACAGGGTCCAATAGTACTTCTCATTGACTAGATCTTTTCATGGACACTGAGTCGCCATGGAGTCTGAAGGCTATTGGACAGTGGGAGGTCCTTTCCACAGGCCTGTTATGAGTGTCTGTCTGTCTGTCCAGTCACTGACTTACTGTTTGGTTGTGCTGCCCTCACAAGGGAGTATGGCCATGGGTCTATTAGGAGAAAACCAACACTGACACTAATTGTATTTGCTAAGTTACCACCCTGCTGGAAACATACGCTCCGCAGTACTGAAGAGCACCGTGTGTGTGTGTGTGTGTGTGTGTGTGTGTGTGTACTCACGCATGCAGACATAATAAGTAATGTATTTTTTGTTATGCACCCTGATCTTCATCACTAGATCACACTGGAAGTCAGAAAGATCAGTTTGACTGCTGAATTTTCTTTTTTTAAGTAATTTTTTTATTCCAAGTGCTGGCTGTCTTTTTACATCATAACATATATAAAGCAGCTATTTCTGTTATGTCCATTTATTTTAATTTAGCTACTATATATGTGGTGATGTTTCCTGTGGTGATGCATCACTCACAAAGCCATTCTACTCCTCTCTTTTTTTATGTGGTGATGTTTATTTGGTCACGAAGCCATTGTTCTATTGGCCAACTCTGTGCTTGTGCAGCAACCTCTATATATTCAGGAAACGGCATCTGAACTCTGACCTATAATTACATACACCTAGAACAGCATTCACTCAGAGAGAGCGAAAGAGAGAGAGCGAGACCCTGTGAGGAAGTGACTAGGGGGTTGTGCTCTCTGGCCGTTGCTGTGGAGAGAGGAGGGGAGGTGGGGGGAGGCCTCATCGACAGAGGCAGAACAGTGACACACACCAGGAAGACAGGGGGGAAGGGAAGGAGGTAGGCGGGGCTCGCTCTCTCCTCATGTTCGTTTGTGTTACGAAGCGAGTGTGTATGTGTGTGTCTGCTGCGCACAACACCAGCAACAGCTGAATGAAGTGGAGCTCCAGCTAAAGGCTATCTGGCTCTTAACAGAAGGATAAGGAACAAGAAGAGGAAGACAATAAAGACAGACAGAAAAGGAAAGCGAGAGAGACTAAACAGCAGAACATTAAGTATTTCAAGGAGGGCTGAGGAGGGTGGTGGGCCCTGAAGGAAGGACTAGACCGGCTTTCTGCCCTGAAGGAAGGACTGATGTGCCAGGTCAGGCCGAGAGAAGCCTGAAGAAGGAAGGGAGAGAAGGAGCAGGACAGGGAGCAGGCTTTGTTAGGAGGACCATGGAGGTGGATGAAGAGAAGGTGTTGTGCTACCTGGACAAAGTGCTGGAGGATGAGGATGAGAATGTGTTTGAGTGTGGAGACATGGACCTGGAGAGTCCACTCCCACCAGGAGACATGCTGATGACTCCTGTCCACTTGCAGTTCAGGGTGAGTCTCAGGCTGCGTTCACAATGGCACCCTATCCCCTATATAATGCACTTATTTTGACCAGATAGGGCTTGACAACATAGGGCTTTGGCCAAAAGTAGAGTGCAATATGTAGGGAATAGGGTGCCATTTCAGGTTTGTCCTCAGCCTATTTGACAGCAGGAAGAAACTGCCAACGCACCACTGCTTGCTCACTCATACACAGCCTAGGTCTTTACTGTGTGCCTGGCTAAAAATACCCAAGTGGAAAGTCTTATTGGTGTCTTTTCACAATGTGGTGTCACTGCGTGCTGTGCGTGTGTGTGTGTGTGTGTGTGTGTTTACAGACCTCCACTGTGAAAGGGTTGTGTGTGTTGGCCAGAGAGCTCCTACTGACCCCTCAACCTGATGGGTGGAGACATGCTCCAGTCTGATCCAGATTTACTCTCCTCCTGTCACGTTGTATTTATCTCTGGAGAGAGGAGAGATGGAACGAAGGAGAACGAGAGAGAGAGGAAGTTAATGCTGTCAGAATAAAGATTTCAGTGACATCACTCGCACTGACCGACGTGTGAGACCATGAAGTGGTCGGGCTTGATCACATAGTGCACTATGTAGGCGATAGGGTGCCATTTCAGCCTCTTACCAGCTGAGTCACCTGGCTATAACACAAAACCAGTGCATCACTATGATTGGGAAAAGAACATTGAACTCAGCTTTGTTGAGTACTGTACAGGCCTAAGCCATAAACTGGGCAGGTTTCTTAGAAAAGGTGCGGCAAACTCCTAGGTCACGTTTAGTAAACTCCTAGGTCACGTTGCAGATAGAAATGTAATCAGTAGAGCTGGTGTAATTCCTTATTCCACATGTCAGAAAGTCGTATTTGTTTGCAGAATATATTTATACGTTAAAGTTCCACAACGTTGTGCCTTCAGGTTCGGCAGCGTCTTCCAGACATACAGTAGCCCTCTGGAGAAGGGGTTTTCCTGTCTGTCCTCAACCTGCACTACTTCACACTGGGCCTGGGAATTACACAATAGTACTGTCTCTTTATAGGCATATTTATCTGTTTGTGTGTCTTCCAGAATGCTCAGGATGATTACAAGCAGAATGCTTTGAGGCCTATGTTTAGAAGAGAGGAGTTACTGTGACGTCAGTGTGTTTTCTTTGGTCTAATGAAATAATATAGACCTCTGTGCAATCAAACACACTGCCACGTCCTGACTCCTATTAGACCTAATAGAGGAGGACCGTTCTCAGTGCACTATCCTGGTCGAGCCTAGAGGCACAGATTTACACTACCATTCAAAAGTTTGGGGTCACATAGAAATGTCCTTGTTTTTGAAAGAACATAATTTATCCAGGTTAGTCTCGTTGAGATAGTCTCTTAAGCAAGGCAGATCTAGTAGGACCTGGTAAGAGAGCGACTGTACTCAGTTCTGGTGGTTCAGTCTGACGCCACTAACTAGTAAGACCTCTTACCCTTAACAGTGGAAGTGGAACCTCCCATGTCCCGTCACTGCGATGACATTGGTGTTAGTCGGATCTGTGAGGTCATTGGGGTTAATAAGGTGATGTCACAGTACAGTGTGGACTCCTGGTACTCAGTCTCCCTGCCTGTCTCTTATCAGGCTCTGCTCTTCTTTGCCTACTGGTGACATGGGAAGGATTGGCTCCTGTTAGTAATGAATCCACCTCCCGCTTCCACTCATTCTGCGCTCACACACACAGTCACACACGGACACACACACAGTCGTACACACACACACACAGAATTCAGCAGAAATTCAACAGTTTTCAGATGGCATCAAAGATTCTGATTTACATGTGTCATTTGTCTGACTGTTTGTTCTGATACAATATGTTACTTTTCCTTTGTTACCTTCACCTGTTGACTGCAGCTATATGTTAGACATGCTCCGGTACTTTGGTTGCTAGTAAGTATTTGTTAAACCTCCCGCTTTGGGCTGAATGTGTCGATGTGTAGTTCATACATACATATTCTATGAGCAGAATTACTCCTTTTACCTCAATTAGCCACAAAATCCCTAGTTCGAAAGCAACTGTTTTCTAGTTGTGCGGCGCCATTTTCCCTACATTTAGTGGGCCAGCCCCCTAGCAATTACACTTTCGGCCAATGAGCTACATGCCCTCACCATTTGATTGACAGCTAGCAAGACTCACACACAGTAGAGCGAGAGAGAGAGAGATGACGTGGTGCACATATCAGCACATTTGGGATGTATTTATGCACTTTTTGGCTCGTGGGCACTACTTTTAGAACTACTGGCAAAAATGTATACAAAAGTAGCAGAGAATCTCTTCAAAATGGTTGGTGTGGATACATTATAAGAGCCATGGGACTAGTTTGTGTGGTTGGTCATTAAGTTGACCCTTGAGTTCTATGGGTGTGGTGAGAGAGACCGTACACTATAATAATACATTATACTACTAGGCCCTGTCATCTAACAGGTTTTATGAGAACACAGTCTATTGTTTTCCTTAAAGGGGCAATCTGCAGTTCAAATAACTCCCGCCCCTGTTTTGGTAAAAAGCTCAGGGATGTGGCTGGAGAAATGTAACCACTCTCATATTCGTAGACCGAACTATGGATGGAAAGACTCACCATCAATGATATCAACGTGATAGTTTGAACCATGTTTTCAAGCTATACAGTATTTGTTTACAATTACATTGTTTACAAACAATGGAATAATACCAGCTTATATTTTGGGTTCTTATGTTGTATGACCGTTCTTCAAGAATCAATGGATATCATTGCTTTAGAATTCCAAAAATGGATTGACCAATCACAGATTGCCACTTTAAGTCATAGTGTGAATATATTTAAATTCAAAGCAAATAAATGGGAGTGCTCAAAAAGCCTCTAAATTTGGTTTACAGGCTATTAGTCTTCTGGGTGGGACTTCCCCAAGACTGAGCAATACAACAACTGTACCAATTATGTAATGTTTCCAAAAGGAAAATAAACCCTTCTTGTTTTTTCCAGACATGTTTGGTATTAAAATAAACAGCCAGTGTTTTATTAATACGTGTGATCTGGCTTGTTAAGTCTCCTATTCTCCTTTCACATGAACTAGTATTCAAACTGAAATCCATACTGACTACTTTTAAGGAGCTGTAATATGGGTTTGCATTGTCAGAACCGAGCCCTTTGATCACACGAAAGCACCGGTCTCGGGGTGTAGCTTACATTGTGCTCTCTGGGTGTACACTGTATGTGTGTCACCTATTGTGTGTCGTTTTGAAACTTACCCCTGGTGTGTGTGATTGTATGTGTGGTTTAGTAGGACAGCAGACAGGGTTAGCTCCTGGTCCTTCTTTAACAAGGAGGGTCTGAACCTGCCCAGCCTTATCCACACACACTCTCCCTTGCACTCTCTCTTCCTACCTCCTCCCTCTCTGTCTCCCAGGGCCAAAACAAACACCTCCACTTGGACTCGATTGCCCTCTGCCTGCCTAGTGCTCATGACTCATTGTGGGAGGAGAGGGCACCAGGAAAATGGCCTCTCGTACAAATACAAACATATGTGCACTCATACAAGCTATGTACACAGTACACAAAAATTCCCATCAAGACTTGAATCTACTTGACTCTTTTCCTTTCCAGTGAAAGGCATCACTTAAAGTTATGAGCCAGTCCATAGTATTTGTGCACGTGGCTGTGGCCCTACAGACAGAGCCAATGTGTTTACTCCAGTACTGTGTTGAACACCATCATGCCCTGCCACCGCTGTTTTGACATACCATAGTATTATAGTAGTGTATAGAAGCATGAATGACTGTCCTTTTCTTTCGGTCTCTCTGCAGGGTGACATCGAAAAGGGTCTGGAGATGAAGAAACTGGTTCTGTCTGGCTTCCTGGCCAGTGAGGAGATCTACATCAACCAGCTGGAGGCTTTGCTTCTGGTGAGGCGTGCGCTCACACACACACACTCACTATCAAGGACACGATATGGCGGCCTTACCCCCGCTCTTCCCTTTCCGTTATGTAGTGCTGTCTTTGTGGGACTGTGCTGGACAGCATTAGCCCTTAGGCCAGTGTGTCAGCACCATGGTGGCTCCAAGTAGAGCCGCATGGGAGACTGGGTTTCTTAAATCATTATGCGTTTTCGAGAAGCTGTGCTCTCATCTCTGTGAGTGCTATTAGTGGTTAGTGGTCAGTCATATTTAGAACAGAACAAAGGCCAAGCGTATCCTGAATCAGAGAGCACAGTGACTGTGTACCCCATGCAACTGTAGCTTGATGTCACATCCTGTCTGTCTCTGCACAACTGTAATATGGGTTCAGTATTTCACACCAGGGTCTTAAACAGAAACAACAGTTACAAGTGCAGCAGGTAGCCTAAGCGGTTAGGTTAGAACGGGATTCTGAGTGGCGCAGTGGTCTAAGGCATTGCATCGCAGTGCTAGAGGCGTCACTACAGACCCGGGTCTGAAGTGACGCCCTTTGGGAGTCCCAAAGGGCGGTGCACAATTGTCCCAGCATCATCTGGGTTAGGGGAGGGTTTGGCCGGGGTAGGCAGTCATTGTAAATAAGAATTTGTTCTTAACTGACTTGCCTAGTTAAATGAAGTTTTAAAATAAAACCGTGTTGGGCCAGTAACCGAAAGGTTGCTGGTTCGAATACCCGATCCATCAAGGTAAAAAATGTGTGCCCTTGAGCAAGGCACTTAACCATAATTTGTAAAACAACCCATTTCTCTGCACCTCTCCTGGTATATGTAACAATAAAATATATATATATTTTTATATAACTATAAACAGCAGTTGGTTCCACAACCACCTCAGTTTTCTGTGGAGTGGTGCAGGGCAGAGGACTGGATGGACGGATGTGTGTTGTTGTGTGTCCTGCAAAAATGGAAGTGGGCCTGGCAGGTCTGCCGACACACACCGGGTCGCTTTCCTGGTTGAGAGATGATGGTGATGGATGGTGGTTGTGTTTATCTGGTTTGGCTCCACCTGCTCGACCATTGCCACTCTGCCCAGACACACACACACACACACACACACACACACACACACACACACACAGCCCAGCGCATTGAAAACAATGACATCCGGTCCGGCTTCGTCCTGCCATGTTAGTGTTTTACCTATCTGCATACTGCATACAGTGCCTACAGAAAGTATTCATTCATTGAATTTATTCCACATTACAGTGCTGTGAAAAAGTATTTTCCCCCTTTCTAATTTTCACAGCTTTTGCATATTTCAGATCATCAACCAAAATCTAATATTAGATCAAGGAAACCTGAGTGAACAAATAACACAACAATTACGTACTTATTTCATTTATTTCCTGTAGTTGTTGATCAGTCTCTCACGTCGCTGTGGAGTGCATTCCACAGTAAGAACCTCATACCAACAGTCAAGCATAGTGGTGGTAGTGTGATGGTTTGGGGATGCTTTGCTGCCTCAGGGCCTGGATTACTTGCCTAACTAGAAGGGACCATGAATACTGCTCTGTATCAGAGAATTCTACAGGAGAATGTCAGGCCGTCCCTCTGTGAGCTGAAGCTGAAGCGCAGCTAGGTCATGCAGCAAGACAATCAAGTCTGCATGAAAATGGTTAAAAAGCAACACATTTGAAGTTTTGAAATGGCCTAACGAAAGTTCAGACCTAATCCCAATTGAGATGTTGTGGCAAGACTTGAAACGAGCACTCATGCTTGAAAATTCACAAATGTCACTGAGTTAAAGCAGTTCTCCATGCAAGACTGGGACAAAATTCCTCCACAGTGACGTAAGAGACTGATCAACAACTACAGGAAGCATTTGGTTGCAGTCATTGCAGTTAAAGGTGGCACAATCAGTTATTGAGTGTAAGGGAGCAATAACTTTTTCACACAGGGGAATTGGGTGTTGCATAACTTTGTTAATTAAATAACCAAAACATTGATACTTATTTTATTTATTTGTGAACTCAGATTCCCTTTATCTAATATTAGGTTGAAGATCTGGTTGAAGATCTGATAACATTCAGTATCAAAAATATATGTGAAAATCAGAAAGGGGGCAAATACTTTTTCATGGCACTGTATGTTGTGTTACAGCCTAAATAAAAACTGGATTCAATATATTTTTTTCCCATCCATCTACACACAGTACCCAATAATGACAGTGAAAACATGTTATTATACATTTTTGCAAATGTATTGAAAATTAAATACAGAAATCGAATTTACATACCTATTCACACCCCTTTGCTATGACAATCCAAATTGAGCTCAGATGCATCCAATTTCCTTTGGTCATCCTTGATGTCACTACAACTTGATTGGAGTCCACGAGTGGCCAATTCCAATTGTTTGGACATGATATTATTATTTTTTATTTATTTCACCTTTATTTAACCAGGTAGGCCAGTTGAGAACAAGTTCTCATTTACAACTGCGACCTGGCCAAGATAAAGCAAAGCAGTGCGACAAAAACATCAACACAGAGTTACACATAAACGTACAGTCAATAACACAATAGAAAAATCTATGTACAGTGTGTGCAAATGTAGAAGAGTAGGAGGTAGGCAATAAATAGGCCATAGAGGCTAAAATAATTACAATATAGCATTAATACTGGAGTGATAGATGTGCAGATGATGATGTGCAAGTAGAGATACTGGGGTGCAAAAGAGCAAGAGGGTAAGTAATAATATGGGGATGAGGTAGTTGGGTGTGCTATTTACAGATTGGCTGTGTACAGGTACAGTGATCGGTAAGCTGCTCTGACAGTTGATGCTTAAAGTTAGAGAGGGAGATATAAGTCTCCAACTTCAGTGATTTTTGCAATTCGTTCCAGTCATTGGCAGCAGAGAACTGGAAGGAAAGGCGGCCAAAGGAAGTGTTGGCTTTGGGGATGACCAGTGCAATATACCTGCTGGAGCGTGTGCTATGGTGACCAGTGAGCTAAGATAAGGCGGGGCTTTACCTAGCACAGACTTATAGATGACCTGGAGCCAGTTGGTTTGGCGACAAATATGTAGTGAGGGCCAGCCAACGAGAGCATACAGGTCGCAGTGGTTGGTAGTATATGGGGCTTTGGTGATAAAACGAATGGCACTGTGATAGACTACATCCAATTTGCTGGCAGCATGAGTGAAGGAGGCTTTGTTGCGAAATAGGAAGCCGATTCTAGATTTAATTTTGGATTGGAGATGCTTAATGTGAGTCTGGAAGGAGAGTTTACAGTCTAACCAGACACCTAGGTATTTGTAGTTGTCCACATATTCTAGGTCAGAACTGTCCAGAGTAGTGATGCTAGTCGGGCGGGAGGGTGTGGGCAGCAATCGGTTGAAGAGCATGCACTTAGTTTTACTAACATTTAAAAGCAGTTGGAGGCCACAGAAGGAGTGTTGTATGGCATTGAAGCTCGTTTGGAGGTTTGTTAACACAGTGTCCAAAGAAGGGCCAGATGTATACAGAATGGTGTCGTTTGCATAGAGGTGGATCAGAGAATCACCAGCAGCAAGAGCGACATCATTGATATATACAGAGAAAAGAGTCTGCCCGAGAATTGAACCCTGTGGCACCCCCATATAGACTGCCAGAGGTCCGGACAACAGGCCCTCCGATTTGACACGCTGAACTCTGTCTGAGAAGTAGTTGGTGAAACCAAGGCTATTGAGTCTGCCGATAAGAATGCGGTGATTGACAGAGTCGAAAGCCTTGGCCAGGTCGATGAAGACGGCTGCACATTTCTGTCTTTTATCGATGGCGGTTATGATATCGTTTAGGACCTTGAGCGTGGCTGAGGTGCACCCGTGACCAGCTCGGAAGAAAGAAACACACCTGTGTATATAAGGTCCCACAGTTGACAGTGCATGTCAGAACAGGAGCTATACCATGAACAGTCTCACAGTCCCTGCTTCAGATGGGTGAGAAAATCATTACATTTAGTCCATTTTGAATTCAGGCTGTAACACAACAACATGTGGAGTAATTGAAGGGGAATGCATACTTTCTGAAGGCCCTGTAAGCCTATGAATCATTTAAAAAAAACGGCTGTTTATTACAATGGGTCAACACAATGGCATTTAGCCCATAGCATTGCTTATGAAAGCTAACATGCTGTAAGCTTATGAATCAATTCTGAATAATGACACTATATTTATGACACTGATTTTCAACCGGGATGTGGAGATGGATGACCTTAGCAACACATGAATGACGTGGTGGTGTGATTCTGTTTTGATCGGAGGGAAAACTTTAGTGAGTGACGTCACTGCTCTTCCTGTTTGGATTTCCCTCAGGATATCGAAACTCTTATCTGTACTTGATAAGCCTGGGATCATCCGCCAATCCCTGGCTTATGAAGTACAGATAAGAGTTTAGCTATCCGGAGTGAAATCCAAACAAGAAGAGCGGTGATGTCACTGTAGTGCTCAGGCTTGGTGCCTGCGCTAACATTTCTTACCAACATTTTGAGATGTTTGGTTCGATCTGTAATCGTGGTCTGTTCGGAGCTGTGTTTCCCTCAGTACTAAAAGGAACAGCTCAGCTCTATTCTACTCTGTTCTCCAGTCTTTGGTCATGCTGCAGCGCCCACCCCTAATAATAAAGCACTGCTGAGCACCGCCCAGGATCATGATGATTTATGTGTTGAAAGTGTCATTGCATGTATACACACATACCGGTACACACATAACTATTTTCTGAATGTGTGTGTCCTGTGTGTGTGTCCTGTGTGTGTGCAGCCCATGCGCCCCCTGAAGGCGACAGCCACCACGTCCCAGCCGGTGCTGACCATACAGCAGGTAGAGACCATCTTCTATAAGATCCAGGACATCTTTGAGATCCACAAGGAGTTCTACGACGCCCTCTTCCCTCACATCCAGCGGTGGGATGAGAAGGTCGCCGTCGGACACCTCTTCCAGAAACTGGTAAGGGTGGCAATAAATCATTCAACCAACCTGTCAGTCAATCTTTCAACCAACCTGTCAGTCAATCTTTCAACCAACCTGTCAGTCAATCAGTCAACCAGCCTGTCAGTCAATCATTCAATCGGTCAATTTATCATCAATCTCTTGATTTAGTTGAATTAGGTGTGTTAGTTGTACTGGGTTGGAATACAAACCTGCACAACCCTTGAGTCTCCAGAACGATGGAAGAACAGGAAGTTGGAGGACAACTTGGAAATCTAGTTCAAATGAATTGTATTCCAGTGTCTGCCTGCCTGCCAGTGCCTCCCCTTCCAAAGCATAGTTTACAAGTCTACCGACGTTTCAAGCGTTATTCAGAAATTAGGGGGAGAGAATTTTTATTAGAAAAAAATAGACTATAGTATCCTTAACAATGCTAGTAAGGATACTATAGTTATCACGTTTCACATTGGATTTATTAACAACAAAAAGGTAAGACGTGTTTTTATTTATATTCTGGTGCTGCTCCACACGCTTGTTAGCTAGCTAACTCTGGTCCAACATTAAGCCAAATTTCTGAAGTTTAACTTCAAATACATTCATAGTTCCTTCATAGAAGCCGGTCATCCGTGGGTATAATTATTTGGGCCTAATTCAGATGTCATTAACAACAAGATGCCCAGCGCTTCCTCCTAGCTCTCTCCCCACATGCAACATTTCAGTCGCAAATCGCACCCTACACTTGTCTGTCTAATGCATTTAAATAGCTTGCCCGCTCCATAGCAAGCGGCTCTATCCGCTAAATATATATATTTCAAAGGTTTAAAAATAAACAGAAAGGAACAATATAAACAGTTGCTTTTTGGGGGTTCGAACCGAACCAGTTCAGAACTTTATTTTGCTGGTCAGAACAGTGTAACGGAACAGAAAAAAATGATGGTTCAGAACGAAACGATTGGAAAATCATTTTGGTTCCAACCCCTGATTGTAACAGCATAGATTTCACATGTATGGTATCACCTCCCTATGTTCAATCTATACCCCTCTAGGATGAACATTCAATTACACTGGGGTCTGCCCAGACATTAGTTTCTATTATGCTCCTACTCCCCTATCCATCTCTCTCCCTTCCATCAGTTTCTCTAACAGGCTGATTTCTGACAATTGAATGTTCATGTACTGAAAGGTCTTGACCCAATAATGGGGATTTTAAAATCTAAACATTTCTCTCCCTCTTCCTGTCCCTACTACCCTCTCCCTCTTCTCTTTTTCTTTCTCCCCTCTGCTTCTCTCTCTATTCCTTCTTCCTCCTCTTCCTCATCTGTCTCTCCTTTGCCTTCTTTCTCCCCCCCATCTCTCTCTCCACATCTCTCTCTTCTTCTCTCTCTCCCACTCCACCCCCCTACTAACTCTCAATAAGAGGACAGTGCAGTATCAGTAAGTGAAGTTTAAAGTGATGCTCCGGAACTTGTATAGTTTCAGCCAGTAGTTTTGAAAGTGGTGCTCGAGCCAAAACGGGTCCCCGTTTTTGGTGTACTACGTCATCCATTTGGTATGTCCTGTGCATTTTTTATTTTTATTATGTGTTATGAATCCAATTCGTATAAAATGTACACCGTCTCTTTCCTGGATTACACTGCTCATTAAACCGCAGGGTGTGGAGCCTGATTGGTTTAGGGAACGGTTCCATGAATCTGATTGGGTTAGGAGTGTTTTGTCTCAAAAGGAAGGTCTCTAAAGGAGTTAGGGCTCTCCATGTGATACAACACCACTCTGACAGAGCAGACTGATGCGATTAGCAGTTAGTACGGTGTTCCACTTAGTATGGTGCTCTGCATTTATGTGACTGTATTGTTTTGTCGTGGAAGCAAAGTTTTAACCAAACGTTTCTAAATGTTCATTATACTGACGTAACTGTATATTAGGTTAACTCATTTAGTACATTTTCAGTGGAAGACATCAAATTACGCACGTGCATGCGCGCACGCGCACACACACACCACAGATGTCTCGCCGACATCCGTTAGCAGAATCATCCAGTTCCATCTGGGAGAGGTGTGTGTCCCTGTGTGTGTCGCGTGGCGACTAAACATTTAGACAGGCCTGTCTGTGAGGGAGCCACCAAACAGTGTACAGATGGTGTCATAATTACACAGCACACTCCCCACTGCTCCCTGTGTGGGGCACTGGAAACACTACAGTAGAAACAGAGCGCAAGAGAGGGAGATGGAAGGGGATCAAAGGAAAGAAGCTAGGGAAGGAGAGAGGAGGGGAAGGAGAGAGGGGAAGGAGAGAGGAGGGGAGCAAAAGGGATGGAAATCGTCAGTTCCAACTCTTTTCTTTCCCTCTCTCGTTCCCTTTCTTTCTTTCTCTCTCCTATCTCACATATATTTCTCACCCTCTCCTATGTCTCAGGGTGTTTTCTAGTACCTGGGTGAGAGACAGAAGTGCTTCTGGTGAGAGACCGAAGTGCTTCTGCCAACGATGTAAATGTTGCTAGGAGACAGCCTTTGCCATGACGACTGATTGGGTCAGAGGGTTCTCTCCAAATCTGCAGGGAAAGATGGGTACAGGGGAACATAATGGAAGATGAGCCAGGAGGGGAGAGAAAGAATATTGATCTCTGCTTTGAAGTGTCCTCAGAGACCTCATGGTTTCTCCACTTCTCCTCTCCAACAGTGATGATGCATCACACTACACGGGCAGAGGACGAGAGCGGGGAGGGAGGGATGCATGGGGGGAGGGAGGGCAGAGCAGAGCACACATACAGTAGCTTAACAAGTTCTAATGAATTTAACCTCTCATTTATTTCACAGCCCCATACCTTTCTCATTCCCTCCATCAATGTCTTGACTAGCTCTCCCTAGTCCCTTCACCGGAGCTGTTTAAGTATGCATATTTATTTCCTGGTCCAATTGCCTTCATTAGAATGCACAGAGAGGCCCGTGCGATGCGACTGGCTGATTGACTGGGCTCCAATCAGGAGCGCAGGACCCGAAGCAGGGAAGGGCATGGTGGGGATGTGATTAGAAGGTGTCCCAGGGAGAGATAGCTACTAGCCAGCGGCACTCTGGCAGTGTGTTGAAGTTGATTTAAAGTCCCTCCTGGACTGGATGGAATGTATAGTCTGCATCGTTCACAATAGATGTTCTTCACACCTCTCAGGAGTGATCATTTGAAGGGGAATTAATTTGGTGCAAAACAGGGTGCCAACCTCACTTTGCCCCTGGGGACGCATAATAGTCCTCTATCCATCATTTTTTGAATTTTCTATGCACCCTGACTCTTGTTTTCATTTGGGTGATTCTTAGTAAGCTGGACACAGTCAAGAAACTGAATGAATGTAGGTCCGCTATCATTACTACACAGTTTCCATTTGGTTTTAGTCATTTTAAAGTATGTTGAGTTACATTTTTATACAGTGCATTCGGAAAGTTGTCAGACCCCTTTTTCCACATTTCGGTAAACGTTACAGCTTTGTTCTAAAATGTATTATATATATATTTTTCTCATCAATCTACACACAATACCCCATAATGACGAAGCTCCGAGACAGGATTGTGTCGAGGCACAGATCTGGGGAAGGGTACCAAAGCATTTCTGCACCATTGACGGTCCTCAAGAACATAGTGGCCTTCATCATTCTTAAATCAAAGAAGTTTGGAACCACCAAGACTCTTCCAGGCCAAACTGAGCAATCAGGGGAGAAGGGCCTTGGTCAGGGAGGTGACCAAGAACCCGATGGTCATTCTGACAGAGCTCCAGAGTTCCTCTGTGAAGATTGGAGTTTGCCAAAAGGCAGCTAAAGGTCTCTCAGACCATGAGAAACAAGATTCTCTTGTCTGATGAAACCAAGATTGAACTCTTTGGCCTGAATGCCAAGTGTCATGTCTGGAGGAAACCTGGCATCATCCCTACGGTGAAGCATGGTGGTGGCAGCATCTTGCTGTGGGGAGGTTTTTCAGCGGCAGGGACTGGGAGACTAGTCAAGATCGAGGGAAAGATGATAAACTTAGCAAAGTACAGATCCTTGATGAAAACCTGCAACAGAGCGCTCAGGACCTCAGCCTGGGGCGAAGATTCACCTTCCAACAGGACAACGACCCTAAGCACATAGCCAAGATAACACAGGAGAGGCTTCGGGAAATGGGAAATACCTGAAAATAGCTGTGCAGCAACGCTCCCCCTACAACCAGACAGAGCTTGAGAGGATCTGCAGAGAAGAATGGGAGAAACTCCCCAAATACAGGTGTGCCAAGCTTGTAGCATCATACCCAAGAAGACTCAAGGCTGTAATCGCTGCCAAAAGTGCTTCAACAAAGTACTGAGTAAAGGGTCTGAATACTTATGTAAATGTCCTATTTCACTTTTGTATTTTTTATAAATTTGAATAAGTTTTTCTTTGTCATTATGTGGGGAATTGTATGTAGATTGATGAGGGGGGAAAAACTATTGAATCATTTTAGAATAAGTCTGTAATGTAACAAAATGTGGAAAAGTAAAGGGGTCTGAATACTTTCTGAATGCACTGTATATATACATTTATTTAAATAAATAAAGTTAACTCGTGGGCTGTATGCTGTTAAGCTTTACACTGTGTAGAAATCTGATTGGGTTCCTCTTAGAGGGTGTTGGATTGCGTCATCCAATACACCTCCAGTCTTGGCTGGAGTATAGGTAGTAAACATAGAGTAAAATAAGGGAAAGTTCATTTATGAGTGGACTTCCAGACACGGTCATTTTCATTCTCCTCTTCATCCTTCTCCTCATCCTCCTCTCTCCACTGTGTTAATATTGTGTCCTCTCCTCTGTGCTCCAGGCCAGCCAGCTGGGGGTGTACAAGGCATTTGTTGACAACTACAAGACAGCGGTGGAGACAGCAGAGAAATGCAGCCAGGCCAACACCCAGTTCCAGAAGATCTCTGAGGTAGATGTTGGTCACACACACAAGGCACTCACACCATGCACATCAGTTGTGAGGGCTGAAATTTGTACTAATATATGGAGTTGTGTATGTATTTGTGTGTGTGTGTCCGTTTTGGGGCCGTGTGTTTTCACAGCCCGACAGTCTGCTGCATCAGCTCCATTCCTCTTCATTAGCTCCACTCAGCCTCAACCAGGCTCTGGGTGTGTGTCTCTGGGTGTGTCTGTGGGTGGGTGTTTGTGTCTCTGGGTGAGTGGGTGTGTGTGGGTGGGTGTGTGTCTCTCTGGGTGGGTGTGTGTGTCTCTCTGGGTGGGTGTGTTTGTCTTCGGTTGGTTGGGTATGTGTGTGTGTGTCTATGGTTTGGTGGGTGTGTGTGTGTGGGTGTTTGTGTGTGTCTCTGGGTGGGTCCTGCTTCTATAGGAGGTTGTTGGCACCTTAATTGGGGAGAACGGGTCCGTGGTAATGACTGGAGCAGAATGAGTGAAACGGTATCAAACACAGAGGGGTTGGGTTAAATGAGGAAGACGCATTTCAGTTGAAGGCATTCAGTTGTACAACTGACTAGGTATCCCCCTTTCCCCTTTCCATGGTTTCCAGGTGTTTGATGCCATTCAGTTTGTTCCGTTCCGACCATTATTAGGAGCCATTCTCCCCTCAACAGCCTCCTGTGTTCTATACCGCTAAATTCCTATACCACTAAAATCTTATACCACTGAACCTGTAATACACCAGCAATCACAATTCATTCATTTTCTTCCAGAACCTGAAAGTAAAGGGTCCTAAGGACTCGAAGGACTGTAACACAAATGTCACTATGGAAGGTAAGAGATTAGTTCTAATCTAGATGTGTGTCTGAAGGCTGCTATGGCTCTTTCAGACGCTGTAGCCTTGTCTCTTCTGCTTGTGTATGCAGCAGCAGGCTTAGGGAGGCCAGGCTCCCTCCTGTGCATGCTCGCTTCTCTCTCTCTCTCTCTCTCTCTCTCTCTCTCTCTCTCTCTCCTCTCTCTCTCTCTCTCATCCCTCTTTGCCTTTCCCACTCCCCTCTCTCCTCTCTCTCCCCTCTCTCCTCTCTCTCTCTGACTATGGGTGTTGGAGATGAACAGAGAGGGGAGGCAGAGAGAACAGAGGAGGAAGTGTGAGATGGAGATCCTACTGGTACTCAGACTGTGTTGTAACTGCACATACGGTAATGTGTGTGTGAGAGAGAGAGTGTGTGTGTGACCGTACATTTGAAGTAACTTGTGTGTATAGAAAACCCTTTGTAATCGCTCTTTAATCCTTTATTGAGTATTTTGTAGGTATGGGGTGTTTTCTGATTCTATAGTGTGTTGTGTAGCATTAACAATTCCACTTGCCTGTATGTCTATATGAGTATATGTACGGTTCTTTCTTGGCTGGTACTGTGAATACGTTAGTGTGGATGTTGCATGGTAAAGTTCCTGGTGTGTGACGGTGTCTTAAATGTAGCCGGGTGCCCATTAGTTAATGACAGTTGCTACTCTCGTTTATTGCCAGGTTCTCTCTATCCTCTCATTTTTGCTTAGCGAGAGGGAGACAGTCTTTGTGCTTTTCCGCTCCTGGCAGTAGACGTGTGTGTGTGTGTGTGTGTGTGTGTGTGTGTACATATCTGTGTGTGTTTGGTTTTGCATGTATATGGTTGTGCTGCTCACCACTTTCTCTTTTTCATGGTAGATGGTTGGTGTGTGTTTGTGGTTGTGTGTGCCTGTTCAGAAGTCTACCTGTGTTACGTGAATTTGTCCCCAACGTTGTGTGTGTGTGTGAGGGTTTAGTGTTTGAAGTTGCGGTGGGATTATCCTCCCGGGCTGGGTCTCCTGTCAGTCTGTCATATCAGCAGACAGACAGCCCTCACCTTTAAGGTGAAAAGTTAAAGAACGTCAGAGGGAAAAGAAAAGGGACACACAGAGTGCGAGATGAACAAGACGGGGGAAGACTGAGTGTAAGGGGAAAGAGTGGAAGAAGATGGAGGAGAAGATAGTGGTGGAGAAAAGGAGGAGGAACCCACTGGGCACAAACGTCAATTCAATTTCNCATCCATTCAACCAGAATACTAACTAACCATCCATTCAACCAGAACACTACTAACTAACATCCATTCAACCAGAACACTTCTAACAAAACATCCATTCAACCAGAACACTACTAACCAACCAGAACACTACTAACCATTCAACCAGCACACTAGTAACCATCCAATCAACCAGAACACCACTTACTAACCATCCATTCAACCAGAACACTACTAACTAACCATCCATTCAACCAGCACACTAGTAACAATCCATTCATTCAGAACACTACTAACCATCCATTCAACCAGAACACTACTAAACATCCATTCAACCAGCACACTAGTAACAATCCATTCAACCAGAACACTACTAACCATCCAGAATACTACTAACCATTCAACCAGAACACAAGTAAACATCCATTCAACCAGAACACTAGTAACCATCCATTCAGCTAGAACACTAGTAACCATCCATTCAACCAGAACACCACTAACTAACCATCCCTTCAACCAAAACACTACTAACCATCCATTCAACAAGAACACTACTAACCATCCATTCAACCAGAACATAACCAGAACACCACTAACTAACCATCCATTCAAACCAGAACACTACTAACCATCCATTCAACCAGAAAACTACTAACCATCCGTTCAACCAGAACACTACTAACTAACCATCCATTCAACCAGAACACTACTAACCATCCATTCAACCAGAACACCACTAAGAAACCATCCATTCAACCAGAACACTAGTAACCATCAATTCAACCAGATAACGAGTAACCATCCATTCAAACAGAACACTAGTAACCATCCATTCAACCAGAACACCACCAACTAACCATCCATTCAACCAGAACACTACTAACCATCCATTCAACCAGAACACAAGTAACCAACCAGAAAACTACTAACCATTCAACCAGAACACTACTAACCATCCATTCAACCAGAACACAACCAGAACACCACTAACTAACCATCCCTTCAACTAAAACAGTACTAACCATCCATTCAACCAGAACACTACTAACCATCCATTCAACCAGAACACAACCAGAACACCACTAACTAGCCATCCATTCACCCAGAACACTACAAATCATCCATTCAACCAGAATACTAACAATACATCCATTCAACCAGAACACCAACAACTAACCATCCATTCAACCATAACACTAGAAACCATCCATTCAACCAGAACACTAGTAACCATCCATTCAACCAGAACACCACTAACCAACCAGAACACTACTAACCATTCAACCAGAACACTAGTAACCATCCATTCAACCAGAACACTAGTAACCATCCATTCAGCCAGAACACTAGTAACCATCCATTCAACCAGAACACCACTAACTAACCATCCCTTCAACCAAAACACTACTAACCATCCATTAAGCCAGAACAATACTAACCATCCATTCAACCAGAACACAACCAGAACACCACTAACTAACAATCCATTCAACCAGAACACTACTAACCATCCATTCAACCAGTATACTAACTAACCATCCATTCAACCAGAACACTACTAACTAAACATCCATTCAACCAGAAAACTAACTAACAATCCATTCAACCAGAACACCACTAACTAACCATCCATTCAACCAGAACACTACTAACTAACCATCCATTCAACCAGCACACTAGTAACCATTCATTCAATCAGAACACTACTAACCATCCTTTCAACCAGAACACTACTAACCATCCATTCAACCAGAACACAAGTTACCATACGTTCAACCAGAACACTACTAACCATCTGTTCAACCAGAACACAACTAACTAACCATCCATTCAACCAGAACACTACTAACCATCCATTCAACCAGAATACTAACTAACCAACCATTCATCAAGAATACTAACTAACCATCCATTCAACCAGAACACCACTAACTAACCATCCATTCAACCAGAACACCACTAACTAACCATCCATTCAACCAGAACACTACTTACCATCCATTCAACCATAACACAACCAGAACACCACTAACTAACCATCCATTCAACCAGAACACAACTAACTAACCATCCATTCAACCAGCACACTAGTAACCATCCATTCAATCAGAACACTACTAACCATCCATTCAACCAGAACAATACTAACCATCCATTCAACCAGAACACTACTAAACATCGATTCAACCAGAACACCACTAACTAACCATTCATAAAACCAGAACACTACTTACCATCCATTACTAACTAACCAACCATTCAACCAGAATACTAACTAACCATTCATTCATCAAGAACAATACTAACTAACAATCCATTTAACCAGAATACTAACGAATCATCCAATCAACCAGAACAATACTAACTAAACATCCATTCAACCAGAATACTAACTAACCATCCATTCAACCAGAACACTACTAACTAACATCCATTCAACCAGAACACTTCTAACAAAACATCCATTCAACCAGAACACTACTAACCAACCAGAACACTACTAACCATTCAACCAG
>QNTS01003387.1:42432-75393 GCA_003317085.1 Hucho hucho | reverse complement strand
CATTCAACCAGAACACTAGTAACCATCCATTCAACCAGAACACTAGTAACCATCCATTCAACCAGAACACCACTAACTAACCATCCATTCAACCAAAACACTACTAACCATCCATTCAACCAGAACACTACTAACCATCCATTCAACCAGAACACAACCAGAACACCACTAACTAACCGTCCATTCAACCAGAACACTACTAACCATCCATTACTAACTAAGCATTCATTCAACCAGTATACTAACTAACCATCCATTCAACCAGAACACTACTAACTAACCATCCATTCAACCAGAATACTAACTAACCATCCATTCAACCTGAACACCACTAACTAACCATCCATTCAACCAGAACACTACTAACTAACCATCCATTCAACCAGAAACAACAACATAATAGGTAGTTGTATGTGAGCCACAAGAGCTCAGACTGTGTATGTTTAAATTCATTTCCTGCTGTTAGTGTGTGTGTGTTTGAGAGAGAGAGAGAGAGAGAGAGAGAGAGAGAGAGAGAGAGAGAGAGAGAGAGAGAGACAGAGAGAGAGATAGTGTTTGTGTTTAAAGGCTCTGGTGAGAGCGATAGCCCTTAGCCCTCTTATCGCTTTTCTCTGAGGTAACGCTACTTCTCCTCAGGTCCTATGCATGATAAAACAGAGGTTGTGTGTGTTGTGTGTGTAGGTCCCATGTATGATAAAGCAGGAGAGGAAGTCAGGGGATGTTTCATGGCTCCGGAGACAGGGACAGAGCAGAGAAACGTGACAGAGTGGAGGGACCTGCTATCATCATTAGAAGTGCCAGACACCCCAGAGTGCCTATCATATTAGTGTGATTACATTGCATGATTTATATGCTTGCCAAGCCTCCCCTGCTAAGCAGACTTTATGCACATCACAGTCCCGTAGCTCTTTCTGACACACATACTGTATGTCATTTGTTCCTGGAGTGGTTTCTCAAATGGAGCAGTGTTGGCCAAACAGGGTGTGAGCCAACGCACTTTAAAAGCTCCACCACAGCAATGCCTTCTGGTAAATATATATATATTTTTAACTAGGCAAGTCAATTAAGAACAAATTCTTATTTACAATGACAGCCTAGGAACAATTTGGGTTAACCGGCTTGTTCAGCGGCAGAAAGACAGATTTCTACATTGTCAGCTCGGGGATTCAATCTACCAACCTTTCGGTTACTGGCCCAACGCTCTAACCACTAGGCTACCTGCCGTATATACAGGGTACAGTGCCTTCTGAAAGTATTCATACCCCTTGACTTATTCCACATTTTGTTGTGTTGCAGCCTGAATTTAAAATTGATTAAATGTATTTTGTTTCTCACCCATTTACACACAATAACCCATAATGCCATAGTGAAAACATGATTTTTTGAAAATGAAATACAGAAATATCAAATTTACGTAAGCATTCACACCCTTGAGTCAATACATGTTAGAATCACTTTTGGTAGCGATTACAGCTGTGAGTCTTTCTGGGTAATTCTCTAAGAGCTTTGCACACCTGGATTGTACAATATTTGCACATTATTCTTTTAAAAATTCTTCAAACTCTGTCAAGTTGGTTGTTGATCATTGCCAGACACCCATTTTCAAGTCTATTTACGTCAAAACTGTAACTAGGCCGTTCAGGAACATTCAATATCGTTTTGGTAAGCAATTCCAGTGTATATTTGGCCTTGTGTTTTAGGTTATTGTCCTGCTGAAAGGTGAATTTGTCTCCCAATGTCTGTTGGAAAGCCGACTGAACCATGTTTCCTCTAGGATTTTGCCTGTACTTGGCTGTATTCCGTTTGTTTTTATCCTAAAAACTCCATAGACCTTGCCGATGACAAGCATACACATAACATGTAGCCACCACCATGCTTGAAAATATGAAGAGTGGTACTCAGTGATGTGTTGAATTTGCCCCAAACATAATGCTTTGTATTCAGGACATAAAGTACATTTCTTTGCCACATTTCTTGCAGTTTAATTTTAGTGCCTTATTGCAAACAGGAGGCATATTTTGGAATATTTTTATTCTGTACATGCTTCCTTCACTCTGTCATCTAGGTTAGTATTGTGGAGTAACTATAATGTTGTTGATCCATCCATCCCAGTTTTCTCCTATCATAGCGATGAAACTCTGTAACTGTTTTAAAGTCACCATTAGCCTCATGGTGAAATCCCTGAGCGGTTTCCTTCCTCTCCGGCAACTGAGTTAGGAAGGACGCCTGTATCTTTGTTGTGTCTGGGTGTATTGATACACCATCCAAAGTGTAATTCATAACTTCACCATTCTCAAAAGTATATTCAATGTCTGCTTCTTTTTTTACATTTATTTTATCTACCAATAGGTGCCCTTCTTTACGAAGCATTGGAAAACCTGCCTGTGTTTGTGGTTGAATATGCGTTTGAAATTCACTGCTCGACTGAGGGTCCTTAAAGATAATTGTATGTGTGGGCTACAGAGATGAGGTAGTCATTCAAAAATCATGTTAAACACTATTATTGCACATAGAGTCCATGCAACTTATTATGTGACATGTTGAGCAAATGTTTACTCCTGAACTTATTTAGGCTTGCCATAAATAAGGGGTTGAATACTTATGGTTTATTGTGTTTAGGCCAGTGATACAAAATCGCAATTTAATCAATTTTAATTGTAGGCTGTAACAACAACATTTGGAAAAAGACAATGGGGTGTGAATACTTTCTGAAGGCACTGTTTGTAGAAGTACATTTCATCCCTCGGGGCCATCGCTCAGTGATGTCATTGACAGCTAAAAAGGGATACAGTGATATATAACCCAGAAAAAAAAGAAAAAGAGATGCTGTAAGTAGCACAACTGCAATGGAAGACGCAACTGCCAACCCAACCCTGTAAAACAACACATTTCCCTGCACCTCTGCGGTGTATATGACAATAAAACGTTATATCTTCATAAAATGAGAAAAGTTTCCCAAATCTTATATTGGATAAAGCTGGTATATTCTTTGACCGGATCTCATTGATTTCTCTTCTCTTTATTTATAGACTGTATTTGATTAAACCTTTGATATGGAAAGAAACCACACAGAACAAGGGGTGGAGAAAGATGAATGGACAGAAAGAGACAGAAAGAGAGAACGATTATAACGTGAAACGGGGACAGCTTGTGACGCAAGTGTTCCTGATCCTCTGCAGCCTTGATCGAGGAAAAGCTCAAGATATTTGAATAATCCCAGAATATTCTATTAGGGCATTCTTATTCCAAAACTCTGAATGGGGCCATCTCAACTACTGGATAGAGTGAGCCGTGGAAATCAGAAAGCTTTCCAAGTGGTATAGGCCTCAGTGAATGTCCTGCCTCTGTCTTTATCAGAAAACTAACAGAAACTTTGTCCCTAAGGACAAACTCCCTAAACGCCTGTCTATCATCACTTGCAACAGGGTGAAAAACATCTTAAAAAAACAAGCAATTATCAACTTTTAGAGACAGAGAGACTCGATTGATTGGGATATTTCATTTGTTTTCTTTAAAAAAAATCCCCCTTTATTTCTTTCTTTCTTTCTTCCTCTCACTCTCCCTCTCCCTCGGTCGTGGAATTGATCGCTTCTCCCGGCTATTTGCACTGGACTCTTGGATGAAATCAGGACTGTTTCGGGAGCAACCACAGTTGGCCTGCACCTGAACAGGAGAGGAGCTTGGATGCTGAGTGCTAACATCGAAAGGGTACTAAAAAAATTATGGGATATATCCTTGTCCGCAACAGGTAACACTCAATGATTCTTGATTTAATCCACGTCCTAGTTCGAGGCATAGACACAATGGCACAGTTCTAAGCAATCTTGTATCTACTGTACTGTATACCATTTCAAGACAATCCCATGGCTATTTGTTATAGAGGGTTATCTACTGATCATAGCATGTTTGTATTAGAGACTCAGTCTGATCTGAAATACCACAACTGCTTTGGACTAATTAATGTAAATGTTAGAAGTTTGATTTAGAAAATGGATCTTATTGTAATTCTGGCTTCTCAGACCAAAGCAGACATTTTGATAATTACTGAGACTTGGTTAAAGAAGTCAGATTCTGATGTGTCTCTGAATGGATATAATGTTTATATATCTGGCAGAGCTGGCAGAGTTGGGGGTTTCGCCATTTCATAAAGAACAACTTGAATGTTGCTGTGTGTATTACCACCTCTGTCCCCAAGCAATTTGAATGACTTGACCTAAATGTGTGACTTGTTAATAATGCTCAACTAACATTAGTGGGAGTTTATCATCCTCCCTCTGCCCTCCCAATTGCTTTTGGCAAATAGCTTGACCTGCTGTCTAACTGTGCTAAATCTGAATGATTCATATTTGAGGATCTTAACCTGGATTGGTTCTGATAGACTGAAAGATATTTGTACTGAGATAAATTTAACTCATCTGATAACTAAACCAACCCGTCCCAACTCAACTGGCCTGAAAAATATACTATTTTGGAAATCATTCTGACAAACGCCCCTCTTTGCTAACAAGCTCAGTGACCAGTGACCATTGTCCCATTGCCTGTAAGTAACCTAAATCATGTCTGTGCATTTTTATTACTTTCTTTTTACGTTCAATGATAAACCTTCCCAGTATGACCTGGGGATATATGATTGGGAGGGTGTGTCCTCTATCTCTGATTCAGATCAAGCCCTTAACTCTCTGTTTAACTCTGTTGCAGATTAGCATGCCCCGTAGAAAATATGAAGGTTTAGGACCGATCTAAATCACGGCTCACGCATTAATTGTCTGAGAGATATCATGAAAATGTATTTATCTTGGGCTAAGGCTAGATTGACTGATTCTACCTCTGACTGGCAGTCCTTCAGACATTTGAGAAATATATGTTTACTCGGGTTAGAAAAGCAAAGTCGGGCTTCCGAGTGGCGCAGCGGTCTAAGGCACTGCATTGCAGTGCTAGAGGCGTCATTACAGAACCTGGTTTGATCCCGGGCTGTATCACAACCGGATGTGATTGGGAGTCCCATAGGGTGACGCACAGGGTCGTTTGGCTGGGGGATTTACTTGGCTCATTGCGCTCCAGCGACTCCTTGCGACGTTCCCGGGGGCCTGCAGGCTGACCTCGGTTGTCAGGTGAACAGTATTTCCTCTGACACATTGGTGCGACTGGCTTCCGGGTTAAGTGTGCGGGTGTTAAGAAGCGCGGTTTGGCAGGTCATGTTTCGGAGGACGCATGACTCGACCTTTGCCTCCCACCTCCCCAGGAAATGGGCCTCAACTAACCTGTGCCCCCGCACATTGACTCTGTACCAGTACCCTCTGTAAATAGTCACGCTATTGTTATTTTACTGCTGCTCTTTAATAACTTGTTCATTTTACTTCTTATTCTTATCTGTATATTTTTAAACTGCATTGTTGGTTAGGGGCTCGTAAGTAAGCATTTCACTGTCAGGTCTACACCTGTTGTATTCGGCGCAAGTGACTAATACAATTTGATTTCATTTGATTTGAGCCCATTGGGGAGTTGCAGCAATGAGACAAGATCGAAATTGGGGAGAAAAAGTGGGTAAAATACAACAGAAATATATAAACTTAACAAAAAAAGAAACGTCCTCTCTCTGTCAACTGCATTTATTTTCAGCAATATACAAAATATTTGTATGAACATAACAAGATTCAACAACTGAGACATAAACTGAACAAGTTACACAGATGTAACTAACATAAATGGAATAATGTGTCCCTGAACAAAGAGGGGGGGGTTAAAATCAAAAGTAACAGTCAGTATCTGGTGTGGCCACCAGCTGCGTTAAGTACTGCAGTGCATCTCCTCCTCATGGACTGCACTAGATTTGGCAGTTCTTTATGTGTGATGTTACCCCACTCTTCTACCAAGGCACCTGCAAGTTCCCTGACATTTTTTGGGGGAATGGCCCTAGCCCTCACCCTCCGATCCAACAGGTCCCAGACGTGCTCAATGGGATTGAGATCCGGGCTCTTCGCTGGCCATGGCAAAACACTGACATTCCTGTCTTGCAGGAAATCACGCACAGAACTAACAGTATGGCTGGTGGCATTGTCATGCTGGAGGGTCATGTCAGGATGAGCCTGCAGGAAGGGTACCACATGAGGGAGGAGGATGTCTTCCCTGTAAAGCACAGCGTTGAGATTGCCTGCAATGACAACAAGCTCAGTCTGATGATGCTGTGACACACCGCCCCAGACCATGACGGACCCTCCACCTCCAAATTGATCCCGCTCCAGAGTACAGGCCTCGGTGTAACGCTCATTCCTTCGACCAATAAACGCAAATCCGACCATCACCCCTGGTGAGACAAAACCGCAACTCGTCAGTGAAGAGCACTTTTTGCCAGTCCTGTCTGGTCCAGCGACGGTGGGTTTGTGCCCATAGGCGACGTTGTTGCCGGTGATGTCTGGTGAGGACCTGCCTTACAACAGGCCTACAAGCCCTTAGTCCAGCCTTTCTCAGCCTATTGCGGACAGTCTGAGCACTGATGGAGGGATTGTGCGTTCCCGGTGTAACTCGGGCAGTTGTTGTTACCATCCTGTACCTGTCCCACAGGTGTGATGTTCGGATGTACCGATCCTGTGCAGGTGTTGTTACAAATGGTCTGCAACTGCAAGGACAATCAGCTGTCCGTCCTGTCTCCCTGTAGCGCTGTCTTAGGCGTCTCACAGTACGGACATTGCAATTTATTGCCCTGGCCACATCTGCAGTCCTCATGCCTCCTTGCAGCATGCCTAAGGCACGTTCACGCAGATGAGCAGGGAGTCTGGGCATCTTTCTTTTTGTGTTTTTCAGAGTCAGTAGAAAGGCCTCTTTAGTGTCCTAAGTTTTCATAACTGTGACCTTAATTGCCTACCGTCTGTAAGCTGTTAGTGTCTTAACGACCGTTCCACAGGTGCATGTTCATTAATTATGGGAAACAGTGTTTAAACCCTTTACAATGAAGATCTGTGAAGTTATTTGGATTTTTACGAATTATCTTTGAAAGACAGAGTCCTGAAAAGGGGACGCTTCTTTTTTTGCTGAGTTTATACAGTCGTGGCCAAAAGTTTTGAGAATGACACAAATATTAATTTCCACAAAGTTTGCTGCTTCAGTGTCTTTAGATATTTTTGTCAGATGTTTCTATGGAATACTGAAGTATAATTACAAGCATTTCATAAGTGTCAAAGGCTTTTATTGACAATTACATGAAGTTAATGCAAAGAGTCAATATTTGCAGTGTTGACCCTTCTTTTTCAAGACCTCTGCAATCTGCCCTGGCATGCTGTCAATTAACTTCTGGGCCACATCCTGACTGATGGCAGCCCATTCTTGCATAATCAATGCTTGGAGTTTGTCAGAATTTGTGGGTTTTTGTTTGTCCACCCGCCTCTTGAGGATTGACCACACGTTCTCAATGGGATTAAGGTCTGGGGAGTTTCTTGGCCATGGACCCATAATATCAATGTTTTGTTCCCTGAGCCACTTAGTTATCACTTTTGCCTTATGGCAAGATGCTCCATCATGCTGGAAAAGGCATTGTTCGTCACCAAACTGTTCCTGGATGGTTGGGCGAAGATGCTCTCGGAGGATGTGTTGGTACCATTCTTTATTCATGGCTGTGTTCTTAAGCAAAATTGTGAGTGAGCCCACTCCCTTGGCTGAGAAGCAACCCCACACATGAATGGTCTCATGATGCTTTACTGTTGGCATGACACAGGACTGATGGTAGCGCTCACCTTGTCTTCTCCGGACAAGCTTTTTTCTACATGCCCCAAACAATCGGAAAGGGGATTCATCAGAGAAAATGACTTTACCCCGGTCCTCAGCAGTCCAATCCCTGTAGCTTTTGCAGAATATCAGTCTGTCCCTGATGTTTTTCCTGGAGAGAAGTGGCTTCTTTGCTGCCCTTCTTGACACCAGGCCATCCTCCAAAAGTCTTCGCCTCACTGTGCGTGCAGATGCACTCACACCTGCCTGCTGCCATTCCTGAGCAAGCTCTGTACTGGTGGTGCCCCGATCCCGCAACTGAATCAATTTTAGGAGACGTCCTAGCGCTTGCTGGACTTTCTTGGGCACCCTGAAGCCTTCTTCACAACAATTGAACCGCTCTCCTTGAAGTTCTTGATGATCCAATAAGTATATGCACATTTCCATCATACAATCTGAGGCAGCAGACCTTGTGAAAATTAATATTTGTGTCATTCTCAAAACTTTTGGCCACGACTGTATATATACATTTTAAAAAGTCAACATACTTCTTGAATTGTATATCTGAGAGTGGTGGAAATTCAGCTAAAAAAAGTGATACAATCTTTGAAACAAATCTCATCCACAAATTTCCCCAGCAGGTTGTGACAGCCTCTGGTCCCATAACAGTTAAATGTATGGTAGTATGGTAGTTTTAATGAACATTTTGCCTCAGCTGGCCAGCTATTTGAAAGAATAGTTTCTGAAAATACCTCAAGTTATTCACCTCTAAACAGATAGCAGAGATCCTTCTGACCTATATAACTACTGCCCAATTTCACAATTGGATTCACAACACTCAGCTAATAAGTGTAAATTTCAAATTATACTCTTAATGTGCATCAGTTCAAAGACCTGTAACATTCATCTGTATGCAGATGACACGTATGTACGCTATTGCTCCTACTGTTGACCAGGCTATGTTAGAGCTGCAATCTGATTTTGTTGCCTTGCAGAAAGCCTTTGTTGATTTAAAAGTGGTACTTAATGCAGGAAAAAAAAAAAATATGGTTTACACATTTAAGTATGGGATGGTTCTCTCATCGAGCAGGTTCCTGCCTATAAATATCTGGGGTTTTGGATTGACAACAACTTGACATTTGAAAACATACGGATGAGCTAGTGATGAAGAGAGTCTATTGACACACCCGTAATAATAAAAAAACGCTATCAAGATCGGTCAGTTTCTTTGCATAGGCTGCTTCTCAATCCCCCACACCTATTTCTGCTTTCTGCATCTGGAGTGGAAGGTGGCTGAGCTACAGCGGTGTTTGTCAAAACATGAGACATCCCTTAAACCGGTATTCTCATGAAAACTTCTGTAGCGTCCGAACGGTTTGGCCTACAAACTAATGTGACCACTCTATGGAAAGATAAGACTCCCACGATGGATCCGTTTTGCTCTACGACTCCCACAGTTGTCACTCGTCAGAAGGTAACCCATACAAATTAATGGAAGTATGGAGGTAGTTTTGTGCCAACAAAAATAAGGGGTTAAATATGTGTAGAAAAAAACACAAATATTTCCTGAGCTTTCTTACATCTCCTAGATATAGGACAGACACTTCAAAACCTTATTCCTTATGATTTATTTTTTCACTGTTTTTTTTGCCATTTATGAATGTGTTATTCAATGCGTTTCTATGGGTTATAATACTAAATGCCAAATAAATATTTGATCAAATAATTGTTATATCTAAAGAGATCCTATAATTCAAAATCAAATAGCTAAATGATCCATGGTATGACCATCTTAAAACAATTCTAAACATCAGGAAGCAGGTTGTAAAGGCAACCTTCCTGCCAGCTCTTGATTATGGTGACACCATCTATCAGAATGCAGCAGCCACTACTCTAAAATCCTTGGATGCAGTGTACCATAGCGTGCTTCGCTTTTTCACAGGTGACAGGTTTAATACTCATCACTGCATCCTTTATCAGAAGGTCAAATGGATTACTCTAAATTCCCGTAGATCACTTAATTTCTCCCTATTTGTTTCCAAAGCTCTGCTGCACCAGCTTCCAACATATCTCACTTCTCTGTTAAAGTATAGAAATACGAGGCACCAAACCCGCTCACAGGGTTGGTTAACTCTTGAGGTCCCTCATGTCTCTACCAACCTTGGTAAATCAGCCCTTAGTTTTAATGCCCCCCAATAATTTACAAATCCCTGGTGCCAATAGGGCAGTTTAGAAGTCTGATGAGGAAGGACTTCACTGAGGTTTGTGAGTGTTTTGGTTGATTGTAAGAATGTATTTGTGTTGTTGAAATGTGATGCATCTGTAACTGCTGTATCTGTAGTTTCTTTTTTGCTGTTTTATTGAATTATGATGTTGATTTGTGAATTGTTTCTTATCAGGGCACCATTGAGAAAGAGACTCTGTCTCAATTGGATTCCCCTGAATAAATAAAAGTTAATAAATAAATACAAATCTTTCTCTCCCATTCTTCCTCCAATTAATTTTCTCCTCTCCACTGCCTCAATCCCCATCTTCCCGAGCTTGTAAACTATAACCCTTCAGACAATAAAAATACTTGCATTCCCTCCTCTCCCCCAGTCACATTCCTCCCTTTCTTCCTCTCTCATCCCTCTATTCTCATCCTTCTTGTATGATGAGTTCATTATGTTTTATACCAGTCATTATCTGATGTCTTTATCCAAGCAAGGAGCTGGGCTGGATTCTGCAACCAAGGCGTTTTATGAAGATGGAGAAAGGTGGTGTGTGTGTGTGTGTGCGTTCATGTGTGTCTGCGCATACTTTTATGTGTATGTGTGTATGTCTGTGTGTTAACCTTGACCAAGAGCATTGCAAAAGCATTATGCCACCCTGGGGTCCCAAATTGCAGCCATCTGGTCTGGAGTAGAGAGTAGTGGATTGTGCTTGGATCTCAGCATTACCATTGGCAGGCCCATCAGTTAAAGCTCCTACAGCCCATGAGCTGGCAGTTATACTGGGCTTCTCCATGACTGGGTCAGGGCCGTTAAAAACAAAACACTAGAATCTACAAATATCTACGAATATTGTATATTCCTCCAAAATAAATACTCAAACTCCTATATTTATTTGTTACACTGGCTTTTTCAGTCATAAGGAGTGTAGCAGAGCAAGGCAATGCAGGCTGATGTTAGTGTGTATTCAGTTTCCCCGTCATAGCTGTTATTTGGTTATTTGTGTTATCACATACATATGTTCTGAAAATCCAACAACATTCCAAAGATAAAATATTGAGCACTCTCTTATTTTTCAAAACTTTTAGCTTAATGCTTGTAGGTGTCTGTCTTATCAGACATTTTCTTCTTTAACCATTATTCACCCAGATAGTACCTTTCAGATAAAGCATTTTTTTCCCACCTGAGATGCTGAGGCTGACATTTGCACAGCTCAGACAGGGAGGCTCTGCCTGTGTCTCAGACCATTACTGAGTGTGTGTAAGTGTGTATGTGTGTGTGTGTGAGAGATGTGGTGAGGTGGGCAGCCTGACATCAAGGCCTGGAGAGACACACACTAGAGGGACAGGACACAGCAGGGGGTGATGGGAAGGCAGCTGCTCCGGGCGAGCGACTCCTGAAAGCCATGTCAGTGTCAGGGGATCAATACGTGTGTGACTGGGTAAAGGCTATCTGTTACACCTACTGTTTTACACACTGTCGCACAAACTAATCTACACACACGGTCTCACACACTAACCTACACACACTGTCTCACACACTAACCTACACACACTGTCACACACACTAACCTACACATACTGTCGCACACACTAACCTACACACTTCTACAAGTGAGACAGACAAAATGACAGTCAGACAAATGAACGAGAGGATGAACATACAGTGAGGGAAAAAAGTATTTGATCTCCTGCTGATTTTGTACGTTTGCCCACTGACAAAGAAATGATCAGTCTATAATTTTAATGGTAGGTTTATTTGAACAGTGAGAGACAGAATAACAACAACAAAAATCCAGAAAAACGCATGTGAACATTTGTATAAATTGATTTGCATTTTAATGAGGGAAATAAGTATTTGACCCCCTCTGCAAAACATGACTTAGTACTTGGTGGCAAAACCCTTGTTGGCAATCACAGAGGTCAGACGTTTCTTGTAGTTGGCCACCAGGTTTGCACACATCTCAGGAGGGATTTTGTCCCACTCCTCTTTGCAGATCTTCTCCAAGTCATTAAGGTTTCGAGGCTGACGTTTGGCAACTCGAACCTTCAGCTCCCTCCACAGACTGGCTAGGCCACTCCAGGACCTTAATGTGCTTCTTCTTGAGCCACTCCTTTGTTGCCTTGGCCGTGTGTTTTGGGTCATTGTCANGACATCCTTGGAGAGCTCTTTGGTCTTGGCCATAGTGGAGAGTTTGGAATCTGATTGATTGCTTCTGTGGACAGGTGTCTTTTATACAGGTAACAAACTGAGATTTTGAGTACTCCCTTTAAGAGTGTGCTCCTAATCTCAGCTCGTTACCTGTATAAAAGACACCTGGGAGCCAGAAATCTTTCTGATTGAAAGGGGGTCAAATACTTATTTCCCTCATTAAAATGCAAATCAATTTATAACATTTTTCACATGCGTTTTTCTGGATTTTTTTGTTGTTATTCTGTCTCTCACTGTTCAAATAAACCTACCATTAAAATTATAGACTGATTATTTCTTTGTCAGTGGGCAAACGTACAAAATCAGCAAGGGATCAAATACTTTTTTCCCTCACTGTATGGACACAGACAAGTAGACAGGCATTCAGGCAGACAGGCAGGCAGGCAAGCAGGCAAGCAGGCAAGCAGGCAAGCAAGAAACAGACCTTTCACACGACTACCTTCTAGACAAGCTTAGTACAACACAGACCATGCTGCCTAAGCACGGTTGTCCACCAGGGGGCTTGGGTTGACCCCAATAATCAAACTACAGCTTTACCACACACTAGTGGACAGTGTGTCTCTCCATTTGCCCAGCCTGGCCCGGCTTGGCCCAGTGACCAGTGGAGCGGGATGGGGCAGGTCACTCTGTGTGGCCGTGTGATTGTGGCAGGCAGGTCATCACCTCTCTGAGCGTTAAATTCCAGCAGGCATAGAGATTAGAGCAGCTAAATGCTGTCTGGGCCATGGATGTGACACACATAAGGCACATTCATAATGCCCCTTAGCCCTGGCCTAAGGAAGATTTTAGCCCGGGCCAAAGCAAGTGTTCCAGGGCTACATTTTTAATTTTTACTCCATATACAAACATATACATACGAACAACAACTTACAGATGCACACAAACCAGGACTACATCTCATCTGCCCAGACCCGCATGCTCACACCCCCATCCTTAGTGCCTGCATTATTGTTTGCCACATTTTCATTGTGTTAATTGGATTAATTGATTTCCCCGTTTTTAGTATACGTTTTATCAAGATGAGTGATGAGAAAAGAATAGTCCAGCCCATTGGATATCTCACTACTCCCTCATATGCCATGTCTTCAAATATGCAGACAGATGGATTAAAAGTATGTTTACATTGTAATTCTTCTGACAGCCAACTTTCTAGCTCCACCCACAATTGTCTGACTTTGTAGCATTCACAGAAAGCATTGATTATTGACACTTAAGACAGCCGTTGTGCTGTAGAATTTGTGAATTTTGTCTTTTTTATAATACATTTTTGTTAAATGTAATTCCGTTAGTTATGTTCCAACTTTCCCTCCATCTTGTGCCCACATCAGTTATTTTTAAGTCGTTCCAATAGTTTATATTTTGCACATTCTAAAGTGGGCTAGCGCCAACCTTAGCCCAGGCCTGGCTGGCCCTGCCCTGGAGCAGGGTTAGCACCGAATTTTCGGGGTTAGCCCAAGAAACATGGTGTCAAAATAGCCAGTGTAAAACGGGGTCAAGAACAACACCTAGAATGCTCACCGTCCAATCACAAAAGCTGCATTGTCACTTAATTTACATATGCTTGTGATGCTTGTAATTTTTCTGCATGTTATTTTGATAACCAAATTCATACTATTTCATCCTTCCATCTGAGGACAAAAACCTAAATACTTTAATCAGTATGCCTAACAAAAATGGTTGCTATGCAGGCTGGGTAAGTCTTCTCACTGAGCCAACTAAAGCTACAAACTCTACAGCTGGAAGGGCAGCAAACACTCAATTTTCATCTGTTTTCATAGCTTTTCTATTGACATTTAATTTGATATATCCACGATAATAATAGTTTTGGATGATTTCACCTAGATCATAAAAGTTGATGTATCGTTTGTTCACAGTATTCTCTGTACAGGGGCGAGATCGAATTTCAAAAGTGAAACATTGTTTCCGAGGTCAGACGGGCAAACATCAAGGTTTGTACGGGTTATACAAACCATCACTGTTGGAAATAAAATGCTAGGCTAGAAGCTAGAGGAACTAATGTGTTAGTAAATGCATTGTTTACAACATTGGTTGCGTGTTGAGATAGAATGTTGGTTGCATGTTGTGTTTGTCTGTTAGCCCAGGGCTTTGGAATACAAGTATGACTAAAACTTAGCCCAGGGTGAAAAAATGGTTGTTTGAACACAGGCTAATCTAGCCCAGGGCCAGTCTAGCCCGGGGCTAAGAACAACGCAGTGTGAAAAGGTCTATACAGTCCTACAGGGGAGGAGGAGAGGAGATACAATGTTCAAGGGCTGGAGAGAGAAGTGTGTGTGTGTGTGTGTGTGTGTGTGTGTGTGTGTGTGCGTGTGTGTGTGTGTGTGTGTGTGAGAGAAAGATAGAGAGAGCATGCAAGTTTACTGTACATGTGAGTGTGAGCATAGATGTGTGTGGTATATTGATCCCCTCTCCCTGTAAACCCACTGTAAAACCACCTGAGTGTGGGGATTTGAAAATGTATTTTTTCTCCCTGCTCTGCCAGATGCTGAGAATGTTATTAATCAGACTTACCTTGGCCTGGCCTCAATGTCGCGCTGCTGAAAAAGACAAGGGAGACAGCAGTTTTAATACAGGGGCCGATAACACAGAGGTGCTGTAGCTACACAGCTGGCATGCCTTCACAACTCAAAAGCTATTCTCAGACACTTAGCAGTTCTTTAATCCATTCACACTGTAGGAATTATTATATACTTACTATATCACGTATTATATACTTACTATATCACTTATTATATACTTACTATATCACTTATTATATACTTACTATATCACTTATTATATACTTACTATATCACTTATTATATACTTACTATATCACTACCTGTAGATTACGTATACTACCCAAGGAGAAAAAAAGGTTTAAGAAAGTGTCTGAGTATGAGTGTCTGTGTGATACTGGCTTTGAGACTGTGTCTTAATGACAGCTTTACAGTGTGACTTAGTAAGCGTGTGACCGTGTTACTGAGTGACTGTGAGTGTCACTCAGAGTAAATTTATACAGCGGTGGAGCTCTACTCTGACAGTAGACACTGTTCACACTTTAATTAGCAGCCACCAGCCCTGACACCAGCTAGACTAACTATACAGCACTGTATCTTCCCTCAAAGGGCCCTGAGCCGCTAACGCCATCTCTCTGCTTTTCATTAAAACAAAACAACAGAATACTGCCATATTTCTTCCCCCCTAGTTTAAAGTGGAGAATTGGATAGTAACATCTCATTGGAACAGGTGCAGAATTCAAATGAATTCAAAAGGTGAAGGTAAAAATAACATATTGTGAGGCCAGGTGGTGTATAGTTTACAATTAAACAACGGGTGGGTCTAATCCTGAATGCTGATTGGTTAAAACGCATTCCAGTCAGTGTCTATTCCACAAATTACCACCGGCTAAATCTACGATGTTAAAATGCCTATTTACTCTGTTCCATCTGATTGCATAATCCACTGTCTCATCAGCCCAGCCACTATAAAAAGTATCTAGACATTATCTCACATTTCTTTTAGACTAACATGTTGTTTTCAACAGCGGAGATTTGTATAAACCTTTCTGTTTGTCTCTGAAACTTTTGCAACAGTTTCAATATTCAAATTCGATCTCTAGCTGAATCAGCATCATTTTTATGGATATATACAAAGAACTATCAATAGAAAACAGGTCAAACGAAATGAAGTGTAGCTAGTTTGCTGTCTTTCCAGCTTCAGATTGAAGTGATTGTGTTAGCTGTGTTGTTGGCTAGCTCCTCTGAACAACAGTGTTCTGACAAGATAGCACATTTTCTACAATAGGCGAAATCGCGCATCATTGGCTCATTGTTATGGATGTATCCAAATAAATGTCACTAGAAAACAGCTTAAACAAACGCAAATGCAGCTACTTTGCTGTTATTCTGTCTGCACTGTTTGACGTGACTGTAAGTTAGCCGTAGTTGGCTAGCTAGAAAGCAAGGGATTAGAACAGTGTCTCGGGCCTAACAAAACCTGTACCAATATATCCTCCAAACACCGGCTTCTCCGGCATTATCACTTAATTGTAACCCAGATCCGATTTAGGTGAAAACATACTGTAGAATGAGTGGTCTACAGTGATGGCAGTAATTGTTCCATCATTATGAGCGTTACTTTCTAGACTATTGGTGGTCTAAGATCAGCCCCTCTGCCCCTCACTGTGAACCAGGTCAGGACCAGGTTAGGACCAGGATAGGTCTGGTTCACAACCAGGTCAGGACCAGGTTAGGTCTGATTCAGGACCAGGTTAGGTCCAGTTCAGGCCTGGGTCAACACAGTCGGCACACCTGGCATTTAATGATTGACTAATGGCTGATTGGACCAACTGACTATACTCTCCTCTGCCAAACTCACACACACACTTGCTCACACAAAGGCACACATAGAAATGTGGACACTACTGTAACTTGTTCACACAAACAGCCACACGCATTCTAGTACGCACAATAACGCAGACTCATACGGGTGCAAACACACCTCACACAATTCAATGAAATGCGTTTCTTTGTGTATTGATGCACTGGGGCATGTGAACGAGTCAGTCTGCATGACTGTCTATCTGTATGGGTGGAGGCATTCCTTCCTGTCTGTGTCACTCTTAGAATACGTGTGAGTGTGACCCAAAAAAATATTTCAGAAAGTCTAATCGGTGTCTGTGTCAACACGATTATGTGTACTGTACACACATAGAGCAAATACATTTTAGTACTTTCCTGGCAGTCTGTACAGTACGACGTAAGCATAGGTAAATGGGTGTGTGTGCTCGTCCGGATTTACTATGCTCTGTGTGTGTGTGGGTGAAAGTGTGTTTGTTCTCTGACTATTTGTGTATGCTACGTGAGGTGATGTTTGTGCGTGTGTGTGTTCTGTGAGACAGCCCGAGAGATGGTTTCCTCCAGGGTGACAGATCAGTGCTCAGTAATCATGGTGTGTGGTGATTGGAGGGTAAACACAGCGGCGTACGTCTGTACAGCTGCTTACCTACTGCCCGCAACGCTCTCTATTGATTTAATGACAGATCTGTAGATTACAGTGCAAAACAGGAGCCCATGCATTTCTGTAATACATGTACACAGCAACTGCCATAACAACTGGCCCATTCTTTATCAGTCTTGCCTCTAGTTAGACTAACTGCTTAGTGAGCACACACACAAACACACACACACACACACACACACTTCTTTCTATCTCGTTCTCCATTTCGTATCTCTTGCACACACACAGAGATATAAATGCATGCACACACACCCTTTTTTATTTCTACTTCATGCGCACGCATGCACACAAACACAATCAAATGTTTTACATCAGCAGATGTCACAAAGTGCTTATACAGAAACCGAGCCTAAAACCCCAAAGTGCAAGCAATGCAGATTGTGAAGCACGGTGGCACACACACACCTAAGTGCCACTGTAGGAGCTCAGACAGTCTCTCTCTAGCTGTCTCTCTCTCGCTGTCTCTCTCTCTCCTAAATGTCTCTAAGTCACAGCAGGCATTACTCACTGCAGCAATGACTTCCAGGAGAGAACAAACAGGGCCCAATTAGGGCCTTAATGAACTCGGCCAACCACTGGCCCATTTCTTAAACCAGGAAACCAATCTGCAGGCCGGCCATAGCCATTAATACAGCTCACCTTCTCTCTCTCCCTGACTGCCTGACTGGGAGACTGCAGTAGTTAAACTATAGCAGGTGAGTAATGGGCCAGCAGGATCTTTTAATTTAACCCTGTAAGTAATAAGAGCTTTCTCTTAACTAGTATGAAGGAGGAGGAGTGTGTGGAGAAGGGAGTGGGGAGGTGTGTGTGTGCATGTGAGTGAGAATACATACACAGTACCAGTCAAAAGTTTGGACACCTACTCATTCAAGGGTTGTTCTTTATTTTTACTATTTTGTACATTGTAGAATAATAGTGAAGACATCAAAACTATAAAATAACTCATATGGAATCATGTAGTAACCAAAAAAGTGTTAAACAAATCTAAATATGTTTTATATTTGAGATTTTTGAAAGTAGCCACCATTTAACTTGATGACAGCTTTGCACACTATCATTATCTCAACCAGCTGTATGAGGTAGTCACCTGGAATGCATTTCAATTAACAGGTGTGCCTTGTTAAAAGTTAATTTGTGGAATTTCTTTCCTTCTTAATGTGTTTGAGCCAATCACTTGTGTTGTGACAAGGTAGGGGTGGTATACAGAAGATAGCCCTATTTGGTAAAAGACCAAGTCCATATCATGGCAAGAACAGCTCAAATAAGCAGTCCATCATAACTTTAAGACATGAAGGTCAGTCAATACAGAACATTTCAAGAACTTTTAAAGTTTCTTTAAGTGCAGTCGCAAAAACCATCAAGTGCTATGATGAAACTGGCTCTCATGAGGACCGCCACAGGAAAGGAAGATCCAGAGTTACCTCTGCTGCAGTGGATAAGTTCATTAGAGTTACTAGCCTCAGAAATTGCAGCCTAAATAAATGCTTTACAGAGTTCAAGTAACAGACACATCTCAACATCAACTGTTCAGAGGAGACTGCGTGAATCAGGCCTTCATGGTCGAATTTCTGCAAAGAAACCCCTACTAAAGGACACCAATAAGAAGAAGAGACTTGCTTGGGCCAATAAACACGAGACCGTTGGAAATCTGTCCTTTGGTCTGATGCGTCTCCATTTTAGATATTTGGTTCCAACCGCTGTCTTTGTGAGACGCAGAGTTGGTGAACGGATGATCTCCGCTTGTGTGGTTCCCACCATGAAGCATGCAGGAGGAGGTGTGATGATATGAGGGTGCTTTGCTGGTGACACTGTCTGTGATTTATTTAGAATTCAAGGCACACTTAACCAGCATGGCTACCACAGCATTCTGCAGCGATACGCCATCCCATCTGGTTTGCGCTTAGTTGGACTAATATTTGTTTTTCAAAAGGAAATGACCCAACACACCTCCAAGCTGTGTAACAGCTATTTGATCAAGAAAGAGAGTGATGGAGTGTTGCATCAGATGACCGGGCCTCCACAATCACCCAACCTCAACCCAATTGAATAGTTTGGGATGAGTTGGACCGCAGAGTGAAGGAAAAGCAGCCAACAAGTACTCAGCAGATGTGAGAACTCCTTCAAGACTGTTGGAAAAGCATTCCAGGTGAAGCTGGTTGAGAGAGCGTGCAAAGCTGTCATCAAGGCAAAGGGTGGTGGCTTCTCTAATACAAAATATATTTTGATTTGTTTAACACTTTTGTGGTTACTACATGTTTCCATATGTGTTATGTCATAGTTTTGATGTCTTCACAATTATTCTACAATGTAGAAAACAGTAAAAATAAAGAAAAACCCTTGAATGAGTAGGTGTGTCCAAACTTTTGACTGATACTGTATGTATGTCTTTGGTTTGCAGTTGAAACAAAACAATCTGAATAATTTACACAATGCTAGCTTATTCCAAACTTTTGACTGGTACTGTACCCTGTATGTGGACACCTCCACTCTTCTGGGAAGGCTTTCCACTAGATGTTGGAACATTGCTGCGAGGACTTGTTCCATTCAGCCACAAGAGCATTAGTGAGGTCGGGCACTGATGTTGGCCGATTAGACCTGGCTCGCAGTCGGCGTTCCAATTCATCCCAAAGCTGTTTGATGAGGTTGAGAGAGCTCTGTGCAGGCTAGTCTAGTTCTTCCACGTCGATCTCGACAAACCATTTCTGTTTGGACCTCGCCTTGTCCATGGGGACATTGTCATGCTGAAACAGGAAAGGGCCTTCCCCAAACTTTTGCCACAGTGTTGGAAGCATAGAATCGTCTATTATGTCATTGTATGCTGTAGCCTTAAGATTTGCCTTCACTGGAACTAAGGGGCCTTGCCCAAACCATGAAAAACAGCCCCAAACCATTATTCCTCCTCCACCAAACTTTACAGATGGTACTATGCATTCGGGCAGTAAACGCTCTCCTGGCATCCGCCAAACCCAGATTCATACGTCGGACTGCCAGATGGGGAAGCATGATTCATCACTCCAGAAAAAGAGATTCCACTACTCCAGAGTGAAGCTCCCCACGAATAGTTATTGTGCTGACATTGCTTCCAGAGGCAGTTTGGAACTTGGTTGTGAGTGTTGCAACCCAAGGATGATTTCTACGTGCTTCAGCACTCGGCGGTCCCGTTCTGTGAGCTTGTGTGGCCTACCACTTCGCGGCTGAGCCATTGCCTCTCCTAGACATTTCCACTTCACAAGAACACCACTTACAGTTGACCGGGGCAGGTCTAGCAGGGCAGACATTTTACAAACTGACTTGTTGGAAAGGTGGCATCCTATGACAGTGCCACGTTGAAAGTCACTAAGCTCTCAGTAAGGCCATTCCACTGCCAATGTTTGTCTATGGAGATTGCATGACTGTGTGCTCGATTTTATACACCTGCCAGCAACGGCTGATTAAACAGTATGGTCATTACACAGGTGCACCTTGTGCTGGGGACAATAAAAGTCCATTCTAAAACGTTCCGTTTTGTAACACAACACAATGCCACAGATGTATTTTGAGGGAGCGTGCAATTTGCATGCTGACTGCAGGAATGTCCACAAGAGCTGTTGCTATAGAATTGAATGTTCATTTCTCTACAAGAAACCGCATCCAACATTGTTTTAGAGAATTTGGCCCTATGTCCAAACGGCCTCACAACTGCAGACCACGTGTAATCTCGCCAGCCCACGACCTCCACATCCGGCTTCTTTACCTGCAGGATTGTCTGACACCAGCCACCCGGACAGTTTATGAAACTGAGGAGTATTTCTGTATTTAATAAAGTATTTTTGTGGGGACAAACTCATTCTGATTGGCAGGTCCTGGCTCCTCAGTGGGTGGGCCTGGCTCCCAAGTGGCCTATGCCCTCCCATGGCCCCTTGCCCAGTCATGTGAAATCCATAGATTAGGGCCTAATGAATTTATTTTAAATGACTTATTTTCTTATTTGAACTGTAACTCAGTAAAATTGTTGCATGTGTGTGTGTGTGTGTGTGTGTGCGTGCGTGCGTGTGTATGAGTAAGTGGAAATACGTATCTGTGTATATTTGCGTATTTGAGTAATGGTGTGGGCATATGAGAACTTAACCTTGGTAGAGATTGGTATGTAGAATAGGTGGTAGAGTATATCCAGCTGTTGTGTGTGTGTGTGTGCGTACGTGTGTGCAGTCAGAGGACATACACAGCTCCACTTAAGCCCTCGGCTATGCAGTGCTAAACATGTTTACATCTAAGAACCCACCATAGTTTTAAACAAGCTGCTTTCCAATAAAAAGAAGCTTCTATCAACTGATTTTATCCCTGTATACTTCATACCAATCAACATGAAGCTGCCTGCTATGCCTTTCAGATATCCTAGTGTGATGGGTCAGTTATAAAGTCATTGCTGCTTTACCCCCCAATGATTAAGGTTATTATATTTAGGGATGGTCAACTGATCCAAGATCAGTGCCTATAGTGGTAACATCTACCCTGACCATGGTGGTGTATAAGGGAGAGGGGCCTCACCGCTGGTCTGGGGCTAGGGCCAGGTGCTCCTCCCTGGACTAGGGCTGCTATTGCAGCCCCAGGCTGTGCCCTGGCCTGGTCCAGCTGGCCCAGCTGCTGTGTGATGCAGGCCATCTCCTCTTGGAGCCGCTTGGTGTGGACAGTGATCTCAGCGATATTCTCAGCGGCGGCGGCAGTCAGGAAGGCTTCCTTCAGGTCAACCAGGTGGAGGGTCCTCTTCTCCTCCAGACGAACCAGCCGGTAGAGGTCATCAAACTGACTGTTGACATACGCCTCCAACTGCTCTGTAGACATCTGAAGAGACAGAGGGAAAGAGAAAGAGAGAAAGATATGGTAAATATTTTAGTTCAAATACTTTTGGAGAGAGATGGAAGGAGAATGTGAAGAAATTAGATGAAGAAGAGGAGGATGAGAGGGTGCGATAGTCTCATAGACAGTCTACAGACACTCGCCCCTTATTATAAATTAAATGTTGTTTTGGGCAACAACACTTGTCGCATTCTAATGGTCTATAGACATGTTATTAGACGGACTATAAACCAGCCTTAAGATGGAAACGAAAGTGAGAGGGAGAGAGTGTGTTAGGAAGATGAAGGAAGAGAGAAAGAAGGTCAAATATGGAGAAGATGGTGAAGAAAGTAAAGGAGAGAGTTCAGTAAGGTGAGGAGATACATTACTGTCATTTCAAATGAACTTGAATGAACTACCTTTGTAGGATATGAATTATTGAGATATAGACCTAAAACCGGGAAAATAGACAGAGACGTAGCGATCCAGTGCATAAATGTAGAAGTAAAAGAGAGACGAGGAGATTATAAAATAACAGAGGATGATGGGGTAAAAGACTAGAGCCAGAAGGTGACAGAGAGAATGAGGAACTGAGAGCGACAGAAAGATGAAGAGAGAGAGGGAGAGAAAGAGGGATAGAGAGAGAAAGAGACAAAGATTTCACTTTTGTTAAATTATGTATTTCACTTGCTTTGGCAATGTAAACATATGATTCCCATGCCAATAAAGCCCTTTGAATTGATTTGAATTGAGAGAAAGAGAGTGAGAGTGAAAAGGGGATGTGGCCTCAACCGCCTCTTTTTCTCTGTTTCTCTCTCTCGGAGTGTCATATTAATGATCTTCCTCTCTCTCTCTGTGCAGGGCCGGTTCAAGGCATAAGCGACATAAGCGGTTGTTAAGCAAAGAGGCCCTGAGTTTGAAGGTAGGCCTTGAAATAAATCCACAGGTACACCTCCAATTGACTCAAATTATGTACATTTGCCTATCAGAAGCTTCTAAAGCCATGACTTCATTTTCTGGAATTTTCCAAGCTGTTTAAAGGCACAGTCAACTTAGTGTATGTAAACTTCTGAACCACTGGAATTGTGATACAGTGAATTATAAGTGAAATAATCTGTCTGTAAACAATTGTTGGAAAAATTACTTGTGTCATGCACAAAGTAGATGTCCAAACCGACTTGCCAAAACTATAGTTTGTTAACAAGAAATTTGTGGAGTGGTTTAAAAACAAGTTTTAATTACTCCAACCTAAGTGTATGTAAACTTCCGACTTCAACTGTATCTAAACTTGTAGTAATCATGGCCGAATGTAGGAGCAGGTTAGCGTTTTTCGTAATGAATCTTGTTCTAGAGGCAGCTCTGCAGAGTGGTCACTAGCTGGTACAGCCACAAAGTCCTAAAAATCTGTTTTTAAACCTTAACCACACTGCTAACCGTAATGCCTAACTCGAACCTTAAAAGAAGACCAAAAATATAAATATTGGTTTTCATGAATTTTTACAATATAGCCAATTTGGACTTTGCAGGTGGCCTATCTCAGGGGAAATCACTCAGTTATGCCTCCAGGACAAGACTCATGACAATAAACATGTGCCCAGGGGCCCTTACCTCCAGGGGGCTCCTATTGATTTTGTTAGTCATTCTCCCTCCAATATCATATCAACATGGCATAAGTCATTGCAAAATGTGTAGAATTTCAGTAAATTAGCTGTAAAACTGCAAGTTGTTTATCTCTGCCCCATGGCAAAACGAGTAGAATTGCATGAAATTTCTTAAACAATTGCTATATTTTCTCTCCACCCCATGGCAAAATGTGTACTAGAATTGCAGAATACTTCCTTTAAAATTCAATATTTTCTCTACGCCCCAAGGCAAAATGTGTAGAATTGCAGGCAAAAAACTAAACATTTTCTCTCCACCTTGAAGAGAGGGGCAATCAAAATGTAATCGGCCATGATGGGGGGTCTCCCAACCAAATCTCGCTTAGGGCTACCAAAAGGCTAGAGCCAGCCCTGTGTCTGTGCCATGTGGTTGCTACCTGGCTGCAGCCTGGCATGGTGCATCTCCTCCCCAGGCCCTCCTCCATGGCTCCAGTCTGCAGATAGAGTCTTCAGAGCCCCTCTGCCATGCCATCTGTTTTGCTTTCAGGGCAATTGAACTGCTTACTGAGATTCCTTTTTAATCCATTTCCCATCCCCCAAGGCCGCCAAGCTCTTTAGCTATGACTCATTAGAATATGACACCTCCACTAGCAGGCCCCTTACTGGGACGCCTCTGCCTCCAACACAACACGCCAACGTAGATGGGGAAGCATTGAGGAGCACCGCACAGCCCCCTGTCAAGGTCCCCTGGCACCCCCTATGCCCCTCAATGCCCTCACGTCATCTCACCTCCCATCTTTATACCTCCCTTCCCTCCCACATCTACCCTCCCCTCCACTCATCCTTCCCCTCCCCTCATCCCTCCCCATAACTGCTCCAGTGGAGCTGTTTCACAGAAGTTGCCAAAGCTGGGGCCATTGGGGACCAAAGTCTTGTCAGTTATTGGCATTTCTGCGCAAGCAATCCGATTCTCCAAATTACCCCCTAACTCAACAAAGAGATGCAACATTTTTGATTTACTTACTTCGTATGGGGGGAGTTGAAAAATGTCCATCATTCATTCTGATTCCAGGCGATCCAATCACAGCAAATTAGTAGGCACAGAACCAGTGTACTGAATCTAGAAGTTACTTTTCTGTCCCATTTCACCTATTGGCGGTCAATTCCACGGCAATGGAATTACGCTTTGGCTCTGATTTTTCACTTTAAAATGTATGCCAAACAAAAACCATTGATTTCAAAGTTTAACAAAATATGAAACTCTATATGGGTTCATATAGCGGTTAGACCGCGCAAAGGCACTGCATCTCAGTGCAAGAATCCAGGCTGTATCACATCCGGCAGTGACTGGGACTCCCATAGGCTGAAGCACAACTGGCCCAGCGTCATCCGGGGTAGGCCGTCATTGTAAATAATAATTTGTTCTTAACTGACTTGCCTAGTTAAATAAAGGTGAAAAAAAAATACTCAAGGGCTACCTTGAATAACTTACACAGAAAATTTCACAAAAAGACAGATCCTGGAAGAACTGTGCAGATGTAAAGTTTGGTAACAGAGTTACAGTAAAATATCCCTCAGTTGTTTTAATGCTACCATGTTTTCCAAAAACTTTTAAATATACAGTACCAGTCAGAAGTTTGGACACACCTACTCATTCAAGGGTTTTTCTTAATTTTTTAAATTTTCTACATTGTAGAATAAAGTGAAGGCATCAAAACTATGAAATAACACATATGGAGTCACGTAGCAAACAAAAAAGTGTTAAACAAATGTAAATATATTTTATATTTGAGATTTTTCTTTTTATGAAACTGGCTCTCATGAGGACCGCCACAGGAAAGGAGGATAAGTTCATAATAGGTACCAGCCTGCAGAGGATAAGTTCATAATAGGTACCAGCCTCAGAAATTGCAGCCCAAATAAATGCTTCACAGAATTCAAGTAACAGGCAACATCAACTGTTCAGAGGAGACTGCGTGAATCAGGCCTTCATGGTCGAATTGCTGCAAAGAAACCACTACTAAAGGTCACCAATAATAAGAAGAGACTTGCTTGGGCCAAGAAACACAAGCAATGGACATTAGCCTGTTGGAAATCTGTCTTTTGGTCTGATGAGTCCACATTTTACATTTTTGATTCCAACCTCTGTCTTTGTGAGACGCAGAGTTGGTGAACGGATGATCTCCGTGTGTGTGGTTCCCACCGTGAAGCATGTAGGAGGAGGTGTGATGTGGGGGTGCTTTGCTGGTGACACTGTCTGTGATTTAATTTGAATTCAAGGCACACTTAACCAGCATGGCTACCACAGCATTCTGCAGCGATACGCCATCCCATCTGGTTTGCACTTAGTGGGACTATAATTTGTTTTTCAACAGGACAATGACCCAACACACCTCCAGGCTGTGTAACGACTATTTGATCAAGAAGGAGAGTGATGGAGTGTTGCATCAGATGACCTGGTCTCCACAATCACCCGGCCTCAACCCAATTGAGATGGTTTGGGATGAGTTGGACCGCAGAGTGAAGGAAAAGCAGCCAACAAGTGCTCAGCATATGTGGGAACTCCTGTTGGAAAAGCATTCCAGATGAAGCTGGTTGAGAGAATGCCAAGAGTGTGCAAAGCTGTCATCAAGGTAAAGGGTTGCTACAAATATATTTTGATTTGTTTAACACATTTTAGGTTACTACATGATTCCATATGTGTTTTTCATAGTTTTGATGTCTTCACTATTATTCTACAATGTAGAAAATAGTAAAAATAAAGAAAAACCCTTGAATGGGTAGGTGTATCCAAACCTTTTCTAAATGAATGCAATCTGTAAGTGGTTAAACTTATTTCATCCGTTATTGAGATGGTTGTTCCCGTTTAGATGGTTTAGGTAGTCTCATATAGTACTCTTCTCTACCTTCGCACCCATTCTAACTGAGTTGTGGGTGAAAAAAAGGTCAAATTATTGTCTATACTAACTGTGGCTGGATTCCAATAGGAATGATATACCACTTTGCAAGCCAGAAAAATGTGACTTGTCAATGTGGCCTGCAAACCAGGAGTTTCAGACCACTGTGTTAGGGTAAAACAAGTCTGTTAAAGTATGGTATTGTAAAACAAAGTAATGTATAGTCATAAACAATTACATTTTTTTATGATAAAATATTCACTTAGGCACTCACTTGGTGAAGGCTACAAGACTGAAAGCCATCGAATGCAACAATCATGTCTCTGTCACTAGCAAACACAGTCATGGGTGGTACTGGTACCTCTAAAATTCACTCAAAAGGCACCCTGGGAAATAAATACGGAAAAAAGGCTTTACACCTGTGTTAAAACAACAACCCAAAACGAGTTCCTAATTCCCTAACACTGAGAAAGTGTAACAGCATCAGCTCTAATAAAGTGTTAAAGGAGAAGAGTTTTGTAAAACCAAATCTCTATTTTTGATGTAATTGGCATGTTATAGAAGGGTCCAGACACCTTTTGTATATTGCTTCCACACACTTGTAGAATCTATGCCATTGTGTACTGAAGCTGTTCAGGCAGCTTGTGGTGGCCCAATGCACTATTAAGACATGTTGGTGTTTCCTTTTTGGCAGTTACCTGTAGCAGCAGGCTACATGGAGAATGGAGCAGTTGGATAGGGGAATTAGCTTGAGTCGCGCAAAACGGAATATAACATTGCAGATAAAGTTTGGAATGACACAATTACATGTGTACAACATCTAAAGACCTGCATCACTATACTGAGAGCTTTGCTGTTTCTAAAATTACATATTTGGGTGTTTTGGGAGCCTTTGTTCATGTTTTTTCGGGACACCATGCTACATAACAAGGTTTCTCAAAAACACGTGAAATTACCAAAAATGTTTCTGGACCCTTCCATAACATTCCATTTACATAAAAAATAGAGATTTGGTTGTAGAAAATACAACTTCTCCTGTAAATTAAGTTGGAATTTGTAACACCCATGATAGTTTATCAACACTTTGAAAAGTATTAGTTTAAAACTATTTGAGATGGTCAAATATACTTTCTAAGAAAGTGTTCAAATTTAACACTGTGTGGTGAAATTCCGATCGCAAATTTGCTGTGTACATGTCATCAATCTGGAACGGTGACACATTTTCTCACCACCTCGACTATCCTCCAGGGCCTCCAGTGAACCCCCATGCCCTCTGCTGCTGGGTCCCTACAACCCCTGCACCAGAGGGGATGGGGCGCGCTCCTAGCACTGGCCCCATGTTTATGGAGCATGGCCCTCTGCCCTTGGACCTCTCTCCCTGATAGTCCTGATAGTGAGAGGGGAGGCAGCCATGCGTGCTAATCTTAATTTACACTGGAGCAGACTGAGGCCTCCAACTGGAGCCACCGGGGAGAGAGAGAGAGAGGGAGAGAGAGAGAGAGAGAGAGAGAGAGAGAGAGAGAGAGAGAGAGAGAGAGAGAGAGAGAGAGAACAGGGCTCAACAAGAGGAGGGGGGAGGGAAGGAGATAGAGAGTGCACTGGAAAGTGTGTGGGCATTGGGCCACTGTGCCTCTGAGGCTACACAAAGACAGACAACGACTGTTTGGTATCAAAATGTTACAGAGAAGAGTTGTGATCTGTGTTTGTTAGTACATTTCTTAAACATTGGTCATGAGAGAGAGAGAGAGAGAGAGAGAGAGAGAGAGAGAGAGAGAGAGAGAGAGAGAGTGCTGTGCACATGACTGCAGAATACAGTGTACACTCCAATGAAATTAACAATGGACAGTGGCTCCTTTGGGGTTGGAGATTCAGAACGTGGTGCTACCAATTAGTACTGATAGAGAATGCTAACAGAGCCAACACTCAGAAATAGACCAAAGCAAAAGACACAACCAGCTAATCCTTACATGTATAAGAAACAGGAAAACATTACCTAATTATCTCCAAAACAGCTAAAGCCTGTATGTGTTTACAATTTTCTTTAACGATCACTTGAACTCATAGTCATGCATAAATTGGAAATCTTTCCATACATATGCCCTAACGGCTTCGGAAGATTAGAAAACATCTAAAGCCTGTACGCTCAGGGATGGGCAAAAATGACAAAATACATTGATCTTTAGGGTTTTTTGTAATTGTATCAAAATAAAAAGACAAAACACTTGTATTTTGAAATGTATTTAATAAAAATATATGCATTTTAAAATTTAGGAATACATTTTCAAGTGTTGTTGCCCGAGCAGCAACAACATTCTCAGTAAGGGCTACAGAAATGTTTTACTTGCTATGACTGTGATATGTTGTTGTTTATCTACCTTGGTTGCACTGACTGTAAGTCACTCTGGATAAGAGTGTATGCTAAATGACCAAAATGTATACGTGAAAATGAACATCCCAAAATGAACCACAAAGCACACTGGGGATTATTATTGGACTTGTTTCAGGGTCATGTCTAGATGAGATACAGCTTAACCTAATTCGCCTAACCTGCTAAGTTAATTCTCCTAACCTGTGTAAGTTCTCCTAAATCTGCTAAGAAAAGTACACCTTAGCCAAATACATTTAAACTCTGTTTTTCACAATTCCTGACATTTAATCCTAGTAAAAATTCCCTGTCTTAGGTCAGTCAGGATCACCACTTTATTTTAAGAATGTGAGAATAATAATAGTGGAGAATGATTTTTTTCAGCTTTAATTTCTTTCATCACATTCCCAGTGGGTCAGAAGTTTACATACACTCAATTAGTATTTGGTAGCATTGCCTTTACATTGTTTAACTTGGGTCAAACGTTTCAGGTAGCCTTCCACAAGCTTCCCACAACAACTTGGGTGATATTTGGCCCATTCCTCCTGACAGAGCTAGTGTAACTGAGTCAGGTTTGTAGGCCTCCACGCTTTTTCAGTTCTGCCCACAAATCTTCTATGGGATTGAGATCAGGGCTTTGTGATGGCCACTCCAATACCTTGACTTTGTTGTCCTTAAGCCATTTTGCAACAACTTTGGAAGTGTGCTTGGGGTCATTGTACATTTGGAAGACCCATTTGAAACCAAGCTTTAATTTCCTGACTAATGTCTTGAGATGCTGCTTCAATATATCCACATAATGTTCCTCCCTCATGATGCCATCTATTTTGTGAAGTGCACCAGTCCCTCCTGCAGCGAAGCACCCCCACAACATGATTCTGCCACCCCCGTGGTTCACGGTTGGGATGGTGTTGTTCGGCTTGCAAGCCTCCCCCTTTTTCCTCCAAACATAACGATGGTCATTATGGCCAAACAGTTCTATTTTTGTTTCATCAGACCAGAGGACATTTCTCCAAAAAGTACGATCTTTGTCCCCATTCTCAGTTGCAAACCGTAGTCTGGCTTTTTTATGTCCGTTTTGGAGCATTGACTTCCTTGCAGAGTGGCCGTTCAGGTTATGTCGATATAGGACTCACTTTACTGTGGATATAGATACTTTTGTACCTGTTTCCTCCAGCATCTTCACAAGGTCCTTTGCTGTTGTTCTGGGATAGATTTGCATTTTTCGCACCAAAGTACGTTCATCTCTAGTAGACAGCGTCTCCTTCATGAGCGGTATGACGGCTGCTTGGTCCCATGGTGTTTATACTTGCGCACTATTGTTTGTACAGATGAACGTGGTACCTTCAGGCGTTTGAAAATTGCTCCCAAGGATGAACCGGGTCTCCAATTTATTTTTTTAGGTCATGGCTGATTTCTTTTGATTTTCCCATGATATCAAGCAAAGAGGCACTGAGTTTGAAGGCAGGCCTTGAAATACATCCACAAATACACCAATTGACTCAAATTATGTCAATTAGCCAGAAGCTTCTAATGCCATTACATCCTTTTCTGGAATTTTCCAAGCTGTTTAAAGGCACAGTCAACTTAGTGTATGTAAACTTCTGACCCACTGGAAATGTGATACCGTGAATTATAAGTGAAATAATCTGTCTGTAAACAATTGTTGGAAAAATTACTTGTGTCATGCACAAAGTAGATGTCCTAACCGACTTGACAAAACTATAGTTTGTTAACAAGAAATGTGTGATGTGTGGAGTGCTTGAAAAACAAGTTGTAATGACTCCAACCTAAGTGTATGTAAACTTCTGACTTCAACTTTAGATTCTTCTATTGTGTTGTTGACTGTATGTTTGTTCATTCCTCGTGTAACTCTGTGTTGTTGATTTTGTGCCATCAGACTTCTGATACCAATGCAAGTTGAAAGGGGGGCAAAAATTTGTGAACCACTATAAAACAAGTGAAAATATTTATTACAGTTCTCGAAAGTATCTTGTTACAATTGGAGTGTAGTTCAGCCCAGCGTAATACAAATAAAATACTAAGAAGTAACTGAAATGCATATTTAAAATACATACTGCGCATCTCTGTGTACACTTGTTATGAAACTTTCTGTGAAGGTCATCTCCTCCCATATAGGTCCCGCTGGTGCTTATCCCCAGTCCCAGGGTGTGTGTAATGTTTTTAAAATGGCTAAAAAGCATTAATGGAACATTAGGAGCAAATGACTTTGAACTGTCAGTCCCTCCCTCTGGCAACAATGGCCCCACTCCAAATGAACACTTATCCAGGGAGATCCAAAGCCCCATTCTGCGCTCTCGCTCTCTCCGTTATCGGTGTTTCTCTGCCAGCAATCAAATTCTCCAAATTACCCACTAACTCAACAGAGGAGAGGTAACATTTTTTATTTACTTTCAGTGGTGTGTATTCATGGATGCCAAGGGAAGCCAGGCATCCCCAAACAATTGACTGTGTTTCATAATTTTCCTTCTATTCACAAGAGTCTGAATGTATCTCACTGGAGAAAGCATCCAAGCGTGCGAAAAATTGCCCCTCTCTGTATGTGTAGACCATCTATCTGATGCTGTCTGGTCAAAGGTAATATGACATTGTTGCCACCCATAGCATTGAATGCAAGGGAAGCCAGCGAGCACCTTGCCTCCCTTGATAAAAAAGTATAAAATAATAGCCAATCAGCGTTGAGCTAAAGTAAGCAAGCTCAATTGTGAATGGTCCTGGCTAACCCCAAAAAAAGTGTCAAGGGAAGCCAGTTTGGATTTTGCTTCACTCCAATCACATCACATTGAGAGCAAAGAAAAAAAATCTGATTCTGATCCAACCATAAATTCTTACATTGTGCTCCTGGCCTGAGGGGATGGTAGAATATGTAGCTAGATGTAGTAGGCTAATGTTAACTAGCTGGCCTGGTGCATTGTTGTCCATGAAAGGAATTTAGGCTTGCGAGCAAGAATGTTTGCCAGGTAGCCTAGGACAACAAAAAATAAAAGTGTGTACTGTATGACAGAGTCATAGACCGTTTTGTCAACATGAACGAGCGGAGGATGGCATTGGTGTTTCTCTACAAGTAGGGTGAGTCAACATGTTTTTCTACTTGCACAAATACACACACACACACAGACAGAAATCAGAACCATGGACAGCCACATCATAGTTAGCTTACGTTGATTGGACTAAATCGTTTTTGGTATCTTTTAGGTGATTTGACGATGTTGAAGTTGAAATGGTGCTGACATCGTCGAGGCAGCTCCTGTTTTCTTTGCGACTTGCGGTAACATCCCATGGTTCTAAAAATAGTTGTTAAGTAGTCCCGAAAATGACAGAAACATGAACTTGCTTGACCATGCTGTAGGTCATGTAACTGTTTGTTACATTCAATATGCTTTGTGGACTACACCGGACAGAGATTACTCTACGGTTTAGTGATGAAATAAAGGTGTGGTTGAATTTATTCTGCCACTGTGTCTTCTTATTGTTTTGGCCTTAGACCTATATATCACGGTCGCAAGGCATATGAACTAACAGGTTCTAGAGCAAACAACGCAATTATCACAACACATAGGTTGTAGTATGGCTTTTTTTCTGGCTTGGCTTCCCTAGTGCACTGCTACTGTTTACTTTCACCCTTTTTTATTCTAAAGTAATGTAAAAAGGGGGAACGCGAGGGAGGGAGAGAGAGGGCCTGTGGCATTCTAATGGCAGGAGTTTCAATGCTCTGCGCCTTTCACGGTTGTGAAGGAAAGTCAGCTACAGTGAGCTCTTGGGCAATGATACATACGGTAATTCAATTAACATGCTGTGAAAGGAGAGAAAGAAGGACAAAGGGAGGGAGAGGCAGAGAGAGAGGGAAAGATGGAAAGAGCAGGAGAAAGAAAGAAATAGGCCAACAGCTTAATTTTCCCCATGCATTTCTGTCTGTTCCTGGCCTCCCTGTGACAGCTTTAATGTGTACTTTTCTATATTTTCTGAAGCAGGGAAAAGGGATGGAGCCGGAAGGTGTGTGTGTGTGTGTGTGTGTGTGTGTGTGTGTGTGTGTGTGTGTGTGTGTGTGTGTGTGTGTGTGTGTGTGTGTGTGTGTGTGTGTGTGTGTGTGTGTCTGTGTGCGTGTGTGTGTGTGTGTGTGTGTG
>QNTS01003387.1:7262-41950 GCA_003317085.1 Hucho hucho | reverse complement strand
TTGTTACCTGTATAAAAGACACCTGTCCACAGAAGCAATCAATCAATCAGATTCCAAACTCTCCACCATGGCCAAGACCAAAGAGCTCTCCAAGGATGTCAGGGACAAGATTGTAGACCTACACAAGGCTGGAATGGGCTACAAGACCATCGCCAAGCAGCTTGGTGAGAAGGTGACAACAGTTGGTGCGATTATTCGCAAATGGAAGAAACACAAAAGAACTGTCAATCTCCCTCGGCCTGGGGCTCCATGCAAGATCTCACCTCGTGGAGTTGCAATGATCATGAGAACGGTGAGGAATCAGCCCAGAACTACACGGGAGGATCTTGTCAATGATCTCAAGGCAGCTGGGACCATAGTCACCAAGAAAACAATTGGTAACACACTACGCCGTGAAGGACTGAAATCCTGCAGCGCCCGCAAGGTCCCCCTGCTCAAGAAAGCACATATACATGCCCATCTGAAGTTTGCCAATGAACATCTGAATGATTCAGAGGACAACTGGGTGAAAGTGTTGTGGTCAGATGAGACCAAAATGGAGCTCTTTGGCATCAACTCAACTCGCCGTGTTTGGAGGAGGAGGAATGCTGCCTATGACCCCAAGAACCCCATCCCCACCGTCAAACATGGAGGTGGAAACATTATGCTTTGGGGGTGTTTTTCTGCTAAGGGGACAGGACAACTTCACCGCATCAAAGGGACGATTGACGGGGCCATGTACCGTCAAATCTTGGGTGAGAACCTCCTTCCCTCAGCCAGGGCATTGAAAATGCGTCGTGGATGGGTATTCAAGCATGACAATGACCCAAAACACACGGCCAAGGCAACAAAGGAGTGGCTCAAGAAGAAGCACATTAAGGTCCTGGAGTGGCCTAGCCAGTCTCCAGACCTGAATCCCATAGAAAATCTGTGGAGGGAGCTGAAGGTTCGAGTTTCCAAACGTCAGCCTCGAAACCTTAATGACTTGGAGAAGATCTGCAAAGAGGAGTGGGACAAATTCCCTCCTGAGATGTGTGCAAACCTGGTGGCCAACTACAAGAAACGTCTGACCTCTGTCATTGCCAACAAGGGTTTTGCCACCAAGTACTAAGTCATGTTTTGCAGAGGGGTCAAATAGTTATTTCCCTCATTAAAATGCAAATCAATTTATAACATTTTTCACATGCGTTTTTCTGGATTTTTTTGTTGTTATTCTGTCTCTCACTGTTCAAATAAACCTACCATTAAAATTATAGACTGATCATTTCTTTGTCAGTGGGCATACGTACAAAATCAGCAGGGGATCAAATACTTTTTTCCCTCACTGTATTACTATTCTCGTAGGTACCGGAAATCCCCAAAAGTCCCCAACAGGGATAGAAAAACAAGAAAATACACAAGTCCCCAAAAGGACAAATGCTATTTTAAGGTTTGGGGTTAGGGTAAGGATTAGGTTTAGGGGATATAAATGTTATGTCCCCACAAGGATAGTAAAACGTGCGTGCTTGTGAGTGTGTGTGTGCATGCATGCAAGGAGGTGAGTGGATAAAAAAGTTGAACCCCTAACTGTTGTTTACTTAAATTAAATTCCCTCTACTTAATTGTGTACTCTACCTCAGGTATGGGGATTTGAATCTGCACGTCTCTGAGCCCACATCTCCTTGCACCGCAGGGGGATGGTACTGTACACACACACACCTCTTCCCTTGCAAGACTAATTTTACCATGCTAAATTTACATATTTTCAAACTTCCCCATCACACACACCCCTCCCTCTGCCACCGGTTGACTGCACGGTATCAGCTAGCGGTCTTGCATAATGAGAAGCTTTGACGTTTGAGAGTGTGGAGAGGACACAGCGACAAATCCACCTAATGGTTCCTGACACATCAGCCTGTGAATGAGGAGGGAAGTGGATTCTCCTGAACACGCCACACCTCCCTAGTGGGAGTACAGAAGACAAAAGGTCCAGGAAGGCCTGGGGGCAGCGGGAAGGCCTGGGGGTAGCGTTGATATTCCAGTATGATAAATTGCCGGGGCTGGGGCTGCCAATAAGGGTATTACCTTTTCAAAGGGTGTTCAAATGAACCTTCTAGATTATGGTGCATGGCTGCAGGTCAGCTCTCAGCGGGAGACTGAGTTATGTAACGACACAGCAGAGCGTTAGGCCTGCAGGGTTCGCTGGGGGGCCAGGTTCAACCCTGTCTATGGTAAATAAATGAGACCTGGCTGGTTAGCACTGACCTAACTCCCAGACATGCACGCACGCACACAGTTTTATTTCCAGTGACTGTGTCCCCACAGTAACCTATCTGGGCAGGAATTACAGCTATCCTTTCCAAGGTCGACCTGGGATAGTGAAAGTCTATTTCAGTTGTTGTGTGTTTTTATTGGTCTACCTGAGGTAGCTTGCAGAGAGCAATAACAATATCTACTAATATCACTCTATTAACAGGACCCCTGCCAAATAACCTACTCCATGTCAAACATGCATGTTCAATAACTTGCACTAAACAATAAACTACCTAGAGGAACACTTACAGTCACTAGTACTGAATGAAAGCAATCCAGGACTCTGTACTATGTCTTAGCAGTAAACAAGGATGATGTGACGATATCTTGTCTATAGTACTGCTCAACAGAGCCATGTATGTGTGTCTAGGAGGAGATGAAGACAGATTTAGGTGGTGATGTCATAAATCTCTAGGTTCTTAGACAGGGAGCCAAATGGAAGCCTTCCCAGTGAAAGGAACACAGTGAATAGATGGGAATAATTGGCTCCCATGTATACCCCCTCTGTCTCATTTAGGATGTAATCTCTGTGTAATCCATCTTTAGCTCACGATAGACTGAAGTGTCATACAGCCACTGATGGGATTCGTTGTTATAGAATTTGAATGAAAATAATCATCATCAGACGTTCTCGTTCAAAGCAATGTTCCGAGGTTGAAACACCATTGGCCAATTTGGAATGTAAGTTGTAACAGTTTGGTTGTACTGACCTCAGGGTTGGTCCACTTGGTCTTGATGTGGTCAGCCATTGTCTGTGTGCAGCCCAGCAGGTCGTAACCCTCCCTGCTCTGGAGGAGAAAAAAGACACCACAGAGACACAGTCAAACCATTTAAAGTTGTTTTTTAAACTTTGTCAAATTCCATCACTCCTAGGCTTAATCTTTTATCATTCTAAATATTCCTCAGAGGAAAGAATTATGACAACGATTATCACACTTGATTCATGACTAATTGGTACTACAAAAATGATAATGTGTTAATTCAATATATATATATTTTTTTAAATTGTAATTTAGCAGACGCTCTCATCCAGAGCGACTTACAGTAGTGAGTGGACACAATTTTGTACTTAATCATAATTGTCCTGATTATATTCTGCTAATGTCATGATGTCTTGATAATTTCCTGATAATGTCTTGATAATGTCTTGATAATATCCTGCTAATGTCATGATAATATCCTGCTAATGTCATGATAATGTCATGATACTTTCCTGATAATGTATGCCTGAGTGTAAATGTGGCAGTGATAATGTCCTTAATAACGGTCATCAAAATTGTTAAAAGGTTTTAAAAACATTTCTAATGAATGCAAAGGTTGGACAATGGATGAAGATACTCCAACCTTTTAGAATGTAAATCCATCAGAATTATAGCACGTATGTAACGTCCAGGCCTGGTTCAGCAGGCTGGTGTTGAGTTTTGAGTTTTTGTTAGAAGGGTTTTGTGTTCTAGGTGTTATATTTCTATGTTGGTTTGATGGTTCCCAATTAGAGGCAGCTGATTGTCGTTACCTCTAATTGGGAACCATATATATGTTTGTTCTTTTCGTTACTGGGGTTGTGGGTCATTGTTTACTTAACATTGGATTTACATGTTATAGTGTGTGTGTGTGTGTGTGTGTGTGTGTGTGTGTGTGTGTGCGTGCGTGCGTGCGTGCGTGCGTGCGTGCGTGCGTGCGCGTGCGCGTGCGCGTGCGTGCGTGCGTGCTTTTTTTGAGAAACGCCGGAGTTACGATTTTTGTATTGTTTATTGTTTTGCCAGTTACGTTACGTTAATAAAATAAAAGTATGTACACTGGAAACCTCGCTGCATCTTGGTCTGTCCCGCCGTGACAGAATGACCCACCCTAAAAGGACCAAGCAGCGAGATAATCGGGGTCAGCAGGAGAACTGGACATGGGAAGAAATCCTGGATGGAAAGGGACCCTGGAACCAGCCTGGGGAGTATTGCCGTCCCAGGGAGGAGTTGGAAGCAGCGAAGGCTGAGCGGCGATATTATGAAGAAAAATATGGAGCATGGAAACCCGAGCGGCAGAAGTACGTGGGAACACGGCTGGCGAGGAAGCCCGAGAGGCAGCCCCAAGAATTCTTTTTGGGGGGGCACACGGGGAGGTTGTGTGAGCCAGGTTGGAGACCTGAACCAACTCCCCGTGCCTACCGGAGGGAGCGTCGCACTGGTAAGGCACCGTGTTATGCGGTGAAGCGCACGGTGTCTCCAGTGCGCGTTCACAGCCCGGTGCGCGACATGCCAGCTCCCCGCATCTGCCGAGCTAGGGGGAGTTTGCAGCCAGGTAGGAGGGTGTTGGCTCAGCGCTCCTGGTCTCCGGTGCACCTCTTTGGACCAGGATATCCTGCGCCGGCTCTGTGTACGGTGTCTCCGGTGCGCGCCCACAGCCCGGTGCGCGACATTCCAGCTCCCCGCGTCTGTCAGGCTAGGGTGAGCGAACAGCCTGGAAGGAGGGTGCCGGCTCAGCGCTCTTGGTCTCCAGTGCGCCTTCTTGGACCAGGATATCCTGCGCTGGCTCTGCGTGCGGTGTCTCCGGTGCGCGCCCACAACCCGGTGCGTGACATTCCAGCTCCCCACATCTGTGAGGCTAGGGTGAGTGAACAGCCTGGAAGAAGGGTGCCGGTTCCCCGCACCAGGCTCCCTGTGCGCATCGCGAGCCCAGTACGGCCTGTTCCTGCTCCACGCACTAGGACCCATGTGCGCATCGCGAGCCCAGCACAGCCTGTTCCTGCTCCCCGCACCAGGTTCCCAGTGCGCATCGCAAGCCCAGCACGGCCAGTTCCTGCTCCCCGTACCAGGTTCCCAGTGCGCATCGCGAGCCCAGCACGGCCTGTTCCTGCTCCCCGCACCAGGTCTCCTGTGCGCATCGCAAGCCCAGCACGGCCTGTTCCTGCTCCACACACTAGAACCCCTGTGCGCATCGCAAGCCCAGCACAGCCTGTTCCTGCTTCCCGCACCAGGGCCCCTGTGCGCATCAAGAGAGCAGCACAGACTGTTCCTGTTCCACGCACCAGGCATCTAGGGTGTCGTCGTAGCCTGGTACGTACTGTTCCTGCTCAGCGCATCAGGTCCAGCGGGTGTATCCAGAGTCTGATGACCTCTGTTCCGGCTCCTAGCCCCGGGCCTCCGGTGCGTCTTCTCGGGTCAGCACGGCCAGCACCGGAGCCGCCACCATGGACACAAAGACCCACCCGAGGACCCCCCCATGGACTTTTTGGGCACGGTCGGAGTCTGCGCCTTTGGGGGGGGGGGTAATGTAACATCCAGGCCTGGTTCAGCAGGCTGGTGTTTAGTTTAGAGTTTTTGTTAGAAGGGTTTTGTGTTCTAGGTGTTATATTTCTATGTTGGTTTGATGGTTCCCAATTAGAGGCAGCGGATTGTCGTTACCTCTAATTGGGAACCATATATATGTTTGTTCTTTTCGTTACTGGGGTTGTGGGTCATTGTTTAATTTAACATTGGATTTACATGTTATATTGTGTGTGTGCGCTTTAGTTGAGCCACGCCGGAGTTACGATCTTTGTATTGTTTATTGTTTTGCCAGTTACGTTACGTTAATAAAAGTATGTACACTGGAAACCTCGCTACATCTTGGTCTGTCCCGCTAGAAGATCGTGACAACATAAAACATTTTGCTGGCACAGACAAATAATTAATGGAGTTCAGGGATTATGATGGAAATGTTTTGTCAAATTTCACTTTGTTTTCTTAGAATGCAGTCATATATGAATGTTCTAATGGTATCAGGTATTTGTTACAATATGTTGTGTTAGAATATAGAAAATGATGATGTGCCTAGTTAGCATAAATACAATTGGTTCATTTGAATATATTAATAAAGTAACATAAAGGGGTGGAACAGGGCTGCAACCACCAAACACTTGCTATGTCTAGGCCTACCTGCACTGTCTGCCTAATTAAACAGTTAAATGGGATTGAAAATGTAATCGGTATAATCCCCATAATTGGCATAAAAGTGATTATTTATCATGAAAGGGCCATAAACAATAACTAGTAATGTTGCATATTCAAAGAAAGTTTTTTTTTTTTTATAAATTGCTGAGGTGTAGTCACTTCTAAGGACATAAGTTCAAGTACAGGGTACAAATATGATGTACAGTATGATGTATTTCCTATTCAGCAAAACTCTATAAGGCTTGAATTTACTTCTAAGCGTTCTAAATATAGCATAATCAAATTATAAAATGATTATAAGATTTCACCTTCCTTATATCTTTAGTATTAGAGAAAATGTGCATATTTTCTAAAGGTCTCTCTTGATCAAAACATCTGCCTCCGTCGATGTGAAAGTCTCACAGAGCTCTAACTTGGCTTCCTGAACTCGTTAGGAACTCTCCTTTCATCTCATATTAGCTTAGATGTCTGGTACCGGTTTCCGACTGACATTTTCGATTATAGATCGAAATGTTTTGCATTGAGCGATAGCCCTGGTTCCCATGGACACAGTATTATTTCTCAGCCTGTGTGACATAAGATGTGAAATCTGAAACCACTTGAAGCTGGGATGTCCCGCCTACCATTTCATTCACTTTTCCGACTGTCCATCAACTCCTGGCGGAACCCTACATCGCAGCCACTGACATTGATTTTTAGCCCTTTATCTAAAATAATTCATAGATTTTAAATAAAATACACTTTCTGTTTGTCATAGACGTAGCCTACAATGCAATACTTGTGATCATTTTGAGGAGAACAAAAATGACTTAGTCTACATTTGAACACCACCACAGAAGCTTCGGGCATCTTCCAAATTAAGTAGCCTAGTTTTGTTGTTGGCTACTTGAAGAGAACTAGGGCCCATCACTCACAGCCCACCTCTTCCAATGTATTGTGGAAAAGTGTGCATCGAATTCTACTAGATGAAGAGCGGGAATGTCACAACTTCCACCGAAGTCGGTCCCTCTTCTTGCTCGAGCGTTGTTCGGCGATCGACGTCACAGGTTTTCTAACCATCACCGCTCCCCTTTTCGTGTTCTGTTGGTTTTGTCTTGTTTTGTACACACCTGTTAGTCATTTCTACCAATCACGCTCCTGTTACATTCCTTCCCCTCTTCCTTTGTGTGTGATTGTTGTTGTATTCTGTGTAGTCGTCAGTTTTCCCAGTCTGTGTACTGTGGGATGTTTGATTTTGGTTCTCGGCATTTCCGGGTTGCCTGTTTTGTGCCCGTTTGTTTATTGTTCGTGTGGGTATTTTTGCCTTAGGGCATTTTTGGTTTCGACTGGTACTTATTAAATACCTTTCACACGCAACTTACCTCCTGCGCCTGACTCCTTCTCCTACTACCACAGACATTACATGGAATGAGTATAACATCGTGGCATTTAAACCACTCAATTTTTCGAAATGTTGCATACTATTAAACATTCTATTTTCGCTTACTGAGAATACGTCATGTGTAATTGCATTGGTTCCCACTATTCGTTGATTTCGGTAGCGCATCCCCATATCTAATTGATCAGCTGTGGTCAAAGCCAAAATTAATATGACATGCGGGCATTTAAAGTATACTCAATTTTGGAAATGCTGCATACTTTTAAAAACATAATTTTTTCTCAAACTCAAATGGGATACTATTTTGGACATGAGTATGGGTATTCATTGACCCTGAGATACGCCCACTCTTTAACTGGAAGGAGAAATATTTGTGCGCTGCACGAGCTGTATTTACTACGCTCTCTTCCGGGACAATGTGGACCAACCGGAGTTCCAATGCAACAATTGTTTACTCACAGAGGACTATAGAGAAGAAGTGGCTACTCTTAGCAAACAGATTAAGAATTTACACAATCTACTGGGGAAAGCACTCCCGCCTACCTTCTCCTTGTCTACTCCACAGACTGGACACCATTCCGATGTGCTGAGAGTATCACCGCCATGTCAACACTCATTGACTAAATGGCCAATGCCTTCCAGGGACCCTTCCCAGAAGAAGTCTCCCACTTTCCTAAAAAATGGAGTAGTACCATCGCATCTGATGGATTTAGTGAATGATACAGTCACCATTCCTACTGCCCAATCATGGAAGCGTGCCACCTGCCGTAGAGCTAATGGAGGGAAGCAGCCTGTGGTGAGTGGGGCTTCTTTGGCATTGGGAAGGCTGACCCAAATCCAGTTGTTGAACAGCTTTGCCCTCCTGGCTTTGGATGTTCCAGCTATCCTGACTCCTTCCCAGGGGGATTCTGCATCGGATTCTTCCTTGGACTCGGATTACCGCACCTCGAGGGTGTCTGACGCACTGGCTCCTCAGTCAGCCACAATGGGGGTTTTTACGTTATAATCGGCAGCTCTATGGTGAGAAACATCTCGGGTACAGGACATTACTAGGCTGCTTCCTACCATTTTACGCCAGAACATGGGGGCTGTCGCTGTCGTAATCCATGTGGGATTTAATTACATTAGGATGGCTAGCTCAGAATGTCTGAAACTGGATTTTATAGAACTGATTGGAACTCTGAAAGACTCCAATAAACATCCAATTATCTGAGTCATGGCAGCAAAAGATTCAGCAGGTTGCTGGCACTACAACACTGGCTAAAAGTCTACTGTAGCTCTGTTGACACCTTTTGGAAACAGAAGATGTTTTACAGAGAGGATGGGGTCCATCCAAAATATCTTGGTGTCTGGACCCTGTCCTCGCATTTCAAGGTTGTGCTGAGACATTGATTTATAAACACCCCAAGTCCCGCTTAGGTAATCCCAATCATAAATTATCGTCATACTGCTGATCCTTCTGACTTAGATAACTACCGTCCAATTTCCAAATGATTTTGCATTTACAACGTTTTAGAATCTATGACTAACTTTCCCTGACTAGCTAAGACATTTTTTTACTTCTCACTCTATTTGTAACGTGCACCAATCTGGTTTTAGACCTGGACATAGCACAGTTTCAGCTGCTACACTTGTTTTAGATGTGTTAAATTGCTTGGATCATAAAAATAATTGTGCTGCCTTATTTGTAGACCTTTCCAAGGCCTTTGATACCATTGACCATCTCATTGAAAAGTTTACTGATATAGGCCTGGATCAGGCTTTTTGCAAGTGGTTTGAAAATGATCTGTCAGACAGGACTCAATGTGTGATCTCTGATGGTGTTACTTTTAGTTGCCTGGATATTACAAAAAGTGTCCCACAGGGGTCGGTACTGGGACCTGATCTCTTTACAACTTATATAAATAATATTGGTCTATTTGCTAAAACTTGTAATATTAATCTGTATGCAGACGACACTGTTATGTATATCATTGCCCCAACTGTTGACCAGGCTATGTTAGAGCTGCAATCTGACCTTGTTACCTTACAGAAAGCTATGGTTGGTTTAAAACGTGTTGGTAGACGAGCAGGTACAGGGAGTGAACATTTAATAGCAACAGAAATGGAACAGGACAGGACAGCGTCAGGACATAACACACAACTACATTAATGCTGACACAGGGAACAAACGGGGGAGCAGACAGTTATAGACGGGATCAATCAACAAAGGGAAGGAGTCGTTTAATGATGGTGACAGGTGTGCGCAATGAAGGGCAGCCTGGCACCCTCAAGCCCCAGAGAGGGAGAGCGGGAGCAGGCGTGACACTTGTACATAATGCGGGCAAGACTAAATACATGTTGTTCTCCATAGTTCTCAAAAGGACTTTTCAGATGGACTACATATTTATTAATTGGATGTTTCTCCCATTGATCAGGTTCCCGACTACAAATATCTAGGCATTTGGATTGACAAGACTTAATGTTTAAAAAACATACAGATGAGCTAGTTAAAAAGCTAAGTGGGATTCTTTTTTAGAAATAGATCTTCCCTCTCCATAAATAGCAGGCAGCAGATCGTACAGTCAACCTTGTCTATGGTGATTGCATTTCTCGGAATGCAGCAGCCACTACTCTTAAACCTTTGGATGCCATCTACCATAACGCCCTTTGCTTTATCACTGGTGACAGTTTTAATACGCATCACTGCATCCTGTATCAAAAGGTTGGCTGGTCCTCATTATAAATTCACGGAGGTCACTTCAATACTCCCTCTTTGCTTACAAAGCTCTACTGCACAAGCTTCCAACATACCTCACTTTGTTGTTGAAGTATGAAGACATGAGTTACAAAACACGTTTGCAGGGTTGGTCAACTATTGAGGTTCCTCGGGTCTGCACCGAATTGGGTAGATCCGGTTTTTGTTTTAAAGCGCCCAACTGCTGGAAAAATGCAGATCTCGTTAAAATTGGATGTTCTGGTGCCGCTCAGGCAGTTTAGGGTATTGATAGAAGACCTGGTAGCTGAGAGATGTAGATGATATCTATGATTGTATTTTGTATGTTTTTGTATTTTAACTGTTGCTTGTATTCTGTAGAATGTGTAAATTGTAAAATGCAGGGCTCCCTGTTGAAATAAATTAAAATAAAATAAAGGAATTTGGACACGGCCAATGTATTCCATTGAGCCTATTTCAGCCATTACCGGGTTGTGTTTGACAGGTCATTACAAAAATGTCTGCGGTTGGAACGTTAATGGGAAAAAACGACAGACACAAGCAAGAGAATGAAAGAGTCGCAGGAGTAAAATGAAAGCAATCAATCCAGCAAGACGTGACCAGTGGATTTTGCATAACTCAAACACAGGAAATAGATGGCTGAAAAAAGATCCTCAGGTGGGTGGGACATTCACGTTGCTAATGTCATCTCTCTACTCCCTCCGTAGTCAAGATGATGATGTGTCATTCTCGCTTCATGATATCTCCTCTGCCCACAGAGAGCAGTTAGTTAGTCGGTGAGCCACGGGACGGGAGGGGACGGGCTGTAAAACTTCTGCATTAAAAAGCCATCTGGAAAGGAAGCCACGATGCAGGAAGGAATTGATCCCTAGCCAAACGGACACTGGAATGTATTCCAAACACATTATTAATAGGGCTGGATAATTGGGAGGATTTGTCATGATGTCATTGTAGCTCTCACATAATGGCATACATTATTATTATTATTATTATTATTATTATTAACACATGACATCATTGTGTTAAACATATGGAGATACTCTGCTCTACTCTTCTAAAGCCCTAGTGTGTTGACTTGAAGTGCTGTATGAGTGCCTCAGCTTTATTAGTGCACTACTATCATTTGATATTCCTCAGCTCTATTAGTGTACTACTATCATTTGATATTCCTCAGCTCTATTAGTGTACTACTATCATTTGATATTCCTCAGCTCTATTAGTGTACTACTATCATTTGATATTCCTCAGCTCTATTAGTGCACTACTATCATTTGATATTCCTCAGCTCTATTAGTGTACTACTATCATTTGATATTCCTCAGCTCTATTAGTGCACTACTCCCATTTGATATTCCTCAGCTCTGTTAGTGGACTACTATCCTTTGACATTACAGATACATAAACAATATTGATTGTATCGTTTCTCCTATACTGTAGGGGATGTATTGGGATTATGTTATGTAGATAATATACAGAATACGGCATAGAATGAGTCATATACAGGCTGTGTCACTGTGCTGTATGCTCTCTCACCATGAAGAATACCTTTGCAGTTCAGCTACTCAAGGACAGAGGTGGCTTAGATATCTCACTCCCTTTACAATGGAATGTAAGTTTAGAACTCTTTTGTTTTAATTTGTTATGCCATGACTGTGCTTATATGTTATACGGTGGGAATGTGCTTATATCTATGTCATAAATGGTGGGACTGTGCTTATATCTATGTTATGAACGGTGATACTGCTTATATCTATGTTAGCACCTTCAGAAAGTATTCATACCCATGCACTGCACAACACGTCACTTCCTGTTGAACACGGAACACTATTTTCCATATTATGTCTATCTCTGATCAGCTACCCAGGAAAGGGCTGAAAATAGCCCAGATTAATATATGTAACCTTAGAAATAAGGTTCATGAAATCAATAACTTGCTAACATCAGATAACATTAGTATATTAGCCATGTCTGAGACTCGCTTAGATCATTAATTTGATAATACAGCAGTAGCAAAACAAGAATATTGCTGTATGCATTCAGAGCCATATCCCTGTAATACGTAGAGAAGATCTCATGTAAAGTGTTATTGAAGTGTTGTGGTTGCAAGTTCACTTTGCACATCTAAAGCCCTTTCTTTTGGGGTGTTGCTATAGGCCACCAAGTTCAAACAGTCAGCATCTAAATAATATGTGTGAAATGCTTGATAGTGTATGTGATGTAAACAGAGAGGTCTACTTTCTTGGTGACCTGAATATTGACTGGTTTTAACTTCTTAGGGAGCGGCAGCTGAGGTGTCGGTTTTGGAGAGTCTGGCGTGCCCAAAGTAAAAGGCCTGCCACTCAGGCCCAGAAACTAGGATATGCACCCCACCACTCCCTAAGTAGTTAATCAAGCTGTCCACTTAAGAGGAAGCTTCTCACTGTAACCAGTGCCTGTAATCTGGTTCAGGTTATTAACTTCTTAGGGAGCGGCTCCCGAGGTGACGGTTTTGGAGAGTCTGGCGTGCCCAAAGTAAAATGCCTCCCACTCAGGCCCAGAAAATAGGATATGCACATAATTAGTACTATTGGATAGGAAACACTCTGAAGTTTCTAAGAGTGTTAAAATATTGTCTGTCAGTATAACAGAACGGATTTGTCAGGCAAAAACCAGAGGAATTTCTGTCCTGGAAAAAGTGATTTTGACACATTGCCTCATTTTGAACGCCTCCCCATTGAAAACAGCCATTTCTGGGAGTAAGATTGCAGTACCTATTGCTTCCACTGGATGTCAACAGTCTCTAGACAGTGTTTGGTGATGTTATAGTTGCTCTGGATGGTAATAGAAGAAGAATTTCGAACTGGTCATCGGATGTAAACAGAAGAGGATGCGCGTTCACTGGCTCGCACGCGCTGTGGTTTTTTCCTTTCCTATCGTCCAGTTTCTAATCCGGTTGAAATATTATAGTAAATATACATAAAAGTGTTCCTAAGGATACATTATCAATGATGTTTGATTGTTCTTGGACAAGTGTATAGGTATAGGTTGAACGCGTTCTCTTCACGGTTCAATGGGCGAGTGGACGCTGTATTTTATGATCATAACGCGCCATCCAAACGGAGATTTATGGATATAATAAATGACTTTTTCGAACAAAAGAACCATTGGATGTCTTCGTTGGACACTTGGGAAGCCCTCAGCAGACGTTCTTCAAAAGGTAAGGGATTTGTTTTCGCTGTGAAATGTGTTTTGTGTGAACCGCGATGGTTTATGAATTTATGCTAATGGAAAAATATTGGAGGTGCTAGCCTCAAACAATCAAATGTTGTGCTTTCACTGTGATATTGCCAAGAAGTTTAATAATTAAACTTTTGGATTTTGAATTTGGCGCCTTGCATTTCACTGGGTAGTGTCGGGAGCTAAAAAATATCACTTACCTTTCAAAGAACTTCTGCTGAGGGCTTCCCAAGTGTCCAACGAAGACATCCAATGGTTCTTTTGTTAGAAAAAGTCATTTATTATATCCATAAATGTCTGTTTGGTTGTACTGCAGTCTCAGTCCTAGTTAAAATACAAATGAATAGGCACCCTGGAGAAGAAGGTCATTTACAAAATCCGGATGGATTTTCCTCGGGTTTTCGCCTGCTATATCAGTTCTGTTATACTCACATACATTATTTTTATAGAAACTTCAGAGTGTTTCCTATCCAATAGTACTAATTATGTGCATATCCTATTTTCTGGGCCTGAGTGGCAGGCATTTTACTTTGGGCACGCCAGACTCTCCAAAACCGTCACTGCTGCTGCTCCCTAAGAAGTTAAACTCAGTTTTTCACAATTCCTGACATTTAAAAAGTTTCCTTTCTTAGGTCAGTTAGGATCACCACTTTGTTTTAAGAATGTGAAATGTCAGAATAATAGTAGAGAGAATGATGTATTTCAGCTTTTATTAATTAATCACATTCCCAGTGGGTCAGAAGTTTACATACACTCAATTAGTATTTGGTAGCATTGCCTTTAAATTGTTTAACTGGGGTCAAACGTTTCTGGTAGCCTTCCACAAGCTTCCCACAATAAGTTGGGTGAAATTTGTCCCATTCCTAATGACAGAGCTGGTGTAACTGAGTCAGGTTTGTAGGCCTCCTTGCTCGCACACACTTTTCAGTTCTGCCCACAAATGTTCTATAGGATCGAGGTCAGGGCTTTGTGATGGCCACTCCAATACCTTGACTTTGTTGTCCTTAAGCCATTTTGCTACAACTTGGGAAGTATGCTTGGGGTCATTGTTCATTTGGAAGACCCAATTGCGACCAAGCTTTAACTTCCTGACTGATGTCTTGAGATGTTGCTTCAATATATCCACATAATTTTTCTGCCTGATGATGCCATCTATTTTGTGAAGTGCACCAGTCCCTCCTGCAGCAAAACACCCCCACAACATGATGCTGCCACCCCTGTGCTTCACGGTTGGGAGGGTGTTCTTCGGCTTGCAAGCCTCCCCCTTTTACCTCCAAACATAACGATGGTCATTATGGCCAAACAGTTATATTTTTGTTTCGTCAGGCCAGAGGACATTTCTCCAAAAAGTACGATCTTTGTCCCCATGTGTAGTTGCAAACCGTAGTCTGGCTTTTTTATGGCAGTTTTTGAGCAGTGGCTTCTTCCTTGCTGAGCGGCCTTTCAGGTTATGTCAATATAGGACTCGCTTTGGCTGGGCCACACAAGGACTTTCACATTCTTGTTTTGACGCCCTTCTAGCATTGCTTTGGCTGTATGGTTGGGGTCATTGTCCTATTGGAACGTAAATCTTTGCCCCAGTCTAAGGTCGTTTGCACTCTGAAGCAGGTTATCATCAAATATTTGCCTTTATTTGGCTCCATTCATTGTTCCCTCTATCCTTACCAGTCTCCCAGTCCCTGCCGCTGAAAAACATCTCCATAGCATGATTCTGCCACCACCATGCTTCATGGTAGGGATGGTGTTGAGCTATGTCTGGATCTTCAGATGTAGCCCTTTGCTTTCAGGCCAAAGAATTACATTTTTGTCTCATCAGAGCACAGACTCTTTTGCCTTATGCTCTCAGAGTCTTTCAAGTGTCTTTTTGCAAACTCCAGGCATGCTGAAATGTCCCATAATCAAATCAAATTCTATTGGTCACATACACATGGTTAGCAGATGCTCATGCGAGTGTAGCGAAATGTTTGTGCATCTAGTTCCGACCGTGCAGTAATATCTAACAAGTAATCTAACAATTTCACAACAACTACCTTATTCACACAAGTGTAAAGGAATGAATAAGAATATGTACATATCAATATATGGATGAGCAATGGCCGTGCGGCATAGGCAAGATGCAGTAGATGGTATAGAGTACAGTATATACATATGAGATGAGTAATGTAGGGTATGTAAACATTATATAAAGTGGCATTGTTTAAAGTGACTAGTGAAACATTTATTACATCCATTTTTTTATTATTAAAGTGGCTTGAGAAGATATGCATATCCTTGGTATCATTTGAAATGAAATACTCTGAAGTTTGTGGAAATGTGAATGTAGGAGAATATAACACAATAGATCTGGTAGAAGAAAATACAAAGACAAAACATATGTTTTTTGTTTATATTGTTGTTGCATCATCTTTCACATGAACAAGAAAAGCCAAACATTCAGATAGGATGCTGAGGATAATTTAGATGGAGAACATAAGAGGGCAACAGTAGTTGTGCAAAGTTTCAGACTGACAACTTCAGGAATGAGCGAGCTACATGACATTTAGCATGAAGTCACCCAGGTGTCCCACACAAGTTGCCCAAATGTACCCAAGTGGCCGAATTGGTAAAGTGATACATTTTGAAGCAAATAACTACATACAAAAATGCTATTCTAACACACCCCAAAAAATATTTATAAAAATGTCAAACATAAAAAAAAAGAAGGGTAACTATTTACATACTTTCAATTTACAATATTTGGAAGACCCTCAGTCCTCTACACAATATTGTGCTGCTGATGCCATGTCCCATAGCAGTCTCTTTCTGGTGTAAAGCAGAGGGTACCCGAACAAGTGATGCAGGTGACGGGGGATTTCCTGTGACAAAGAGCACAACGATGCCTCCCTACTGTGCCCTTTTTGCCCTGAGGCACATTCATGTCTGCAGATATGAATTTGGGCATGTGGACACCACTGGTGGCAGGAGCAGAAGGGACAGAGGTAGAGGGGACAGAAGGTGATGCAGTGGACTTGCTGTAGCCAGGAAGCTCCCAGATGAGCAGCTTTCTGAAGGCTAGCTGTGAAATGGGGGGCTGTCCACAGCTCTTAGCCATTTCCTTCTGGAGGATGAATGCATTCACCACAGCAATGTCGATGAAATGATAGAACAATGTCTTGTACCATTTCATTGTCTTGTGGAGAACATTATAGTAGCCTATCAGCGCGTCTGACAAGTCCACACCTCCCATGCTCTTGTTGTAGTCCTTCACATCAGCTGGAATGGGGACATTTTTTGTGGTCCATGCTCCATTAGCGTTCTTCACACATCTGACGACGTGATCACCACTGAAGGATTTGTGGATAGTTGTGCACATGACCACCTCTCTGGTATCCATCCACTTTACAAAGAGCAGGTCATCTTCACGAATCCATCTCATGATGCCCCGATCAGCCCGCTTAGGCATGCCGTTCACCTTTGTTTTTTGAAAGCCCTGTCTGTTGGTACGAATGGTGCCACAAGCCCACACATCCAGCTTCCTCAGGTCCGTCAACAGGGTGGGGCTTGTGTAGAAGTTGTCCACAAACTGTTTGTAGCCCTTCCTCGGTCTAAATGTTGGTGGAAGTGGCTCCACATCATCTTCTAGCACAGTGTTCCAACACTTTGTTAGTGTATTCACACCTCTAGATGGCCGGGTAAGTGTGGAGCCGGAGACAGCAGGGGTCCGGCTGGATGAACCAGCTTCAGTGGGGGATGGACACCTTGACATTGGGGGCTCCCATTCAGAGTCAGTGGCACTGTGAAAGAAAAAAGTTCAGTAAGACTATTTTTAAGTATGAGCCCTGTATCAACACGTAAAATAAACAGATATGTATTATATAGAGTAGAGGGAACACAATCACCATGGGGAAGTGCTGTTCCATGTTACTCCATTCCATTTTTATATAAAATAAAAAAAATATATATATAATACATACATACACACACACACACACATACACATGTATGTGTATATATATATATATATATACACATATATACACATACATATATATATATATATATATATATATATATGTATGTATGTATGTACACACACACACACACACACCCACAATGTATAGTCAATGTGTACTTTACACAATTCATTACTGATTATATTTTTATATATTGCAAATAAAATAAAAAAATCTCCCAAAAATCTCAAATTAATAATATTTGATATTACTAATTTCAAACAACGGCATGAGAAGAACTTACCAGTCCAAAACGATGTCCTCCCCATGCAGAAACATGTCTTCGGTCTATGAGTCGAAGCTATGCTCGCTCACAGACTCTTCGTCCTGTAGCAAATCTGTCTCACTTTCCCTATCAATTTCTTCTATAATTTGGTGTAAATCTGCATACGTAGACTTTAATTTTGCTTTTCCTGATTTAGTCGTCATAATGTTTTATATAAAATTGCTGAAAATACTCTTTACCAAATACTGCTCTGCGTAACGCGCATGGCTGCTTCAAGTCAGATTTTCAATGGCGAATGAACCTTTTTACACTTGAGTTTACTACAAAGGCTGTCCTTCCAACATATAACCATTACATATTGCCATTTACCTCAGCTCATTGGCTATCTACCAAGCTAGATTTCAAGACGATCAGTGGTCATTGGGCCAAAATACAGTCAATCAACAAAACACCGCTCACATCATTGGTGCGCAATGAGGTCATTGCTTGGTGTCCTCAAATCGGTTTCTTTCGGTCAATACGTCCCGCAAAAAGAACCATCAAGTATGGTTGTGTTACTAACAATCAGAGGATTGCAAAGAAACCAACCATGACTGGATGAACGTACGTTTAGTGTGTGTAATTACATCAAATGTTTAGTCGAAAGTTGAATGAGACGGAATTCACGACACAAGCGTTTTACAAATTGTTTTGTGTTAGGCTAGAAAAATGGAGTTTATCAAACAAAACAACCATTCATTGTGTAGCTGGGACCCCTGGGATTGCAAACAGAGGAAGATCTTCAAAGGTAAGTGATTTATTTTATCGCTATTTGTGATTTTGTGACGCCTGTGCTGGTTTGGAAAAGTATTTTGGTGTAGGGCGCTGTCCTCAGATAATTGCATCATATGCTTTCGCCGTAAAGCCTTTTTGAAATCTGACAACGCGGTTGGATTAACAAGAAGTTAAGCTTTTAAACGATGTAAGACACTTGTATTTTCATGAATGTTTAATTTTACGATTTTTGTATTTAGAATTTTTGCACTCTGCAATTTCACCTGATGTTGTCGTGGTGGGACGCTAGTGGGACACCTAGCCCAAAGAAGATAATTGGCCACAGGTGGACTCCAATCAAGTTGTAGCGACGTCTCAAGGATAATCAAAGGAAATTGAATGCACCTGAGCTCAATTTGGTGTGTCATAGCAAAGGGGTGTGAATACTTATGTAAATGAGATATTTCATTTTCATTTTCACTACATTTTCAAAAAATTCTTAAAACATGTTTTCTCTTCATCATCATGGGTTATTGTGTGTAGATGGGTGAGTTTTTTTATATTAATTTTGAATTCAACAAAATGTTGAATAAGTCAAGGGTTAAGAATACTTTCTGAAGACACTATATGCGTGAAGGATGTGCAACTCACCTTCTGCCAGACGTAGGCCTCGCGCAGGGTGATGATCTCATGTTCGCGGTGCTCCCCTTGCACGGCACACACCACACAGATTACCTTCTCGTCAGCCTTGCAATAGAGAGTGCCCTCCTGGCCGTGCTCCTTACAGCGCAGCCTCTCCACTGTCACTGTGTCCCTCTTACTAACCCCCTCTAGAGCCGCCACTGCCTCTTCATCGCCACCATCTTCATCATCAACCTTCCCCTTCCCCTGGTCTCTCTCTCCTCCACACACACCCTTCTCTTGTATCCCAGCCGCACTACATGCCCCATTTTCCACAACCCCTGGCTCTGCCGCAGGCCTCATTCCCTGTACCCTCTGCTCCCCCGTCTCCTCCCTTGTGTCTCTGTCCCTGCCCAGCCGTTGGGACTGGGGCTGCAACACTTCCTGGCCGTAGGGCATCAGCTGGTGTCGTGTGCTGCAGGCGTGTTTCTTGGCATGGGCAGGGCAGAAGGCGAAGCTGCAGGTGTGACACACCTGGGTCGCCGGCTGGGCCTCGTCAGGCTCGCACGCATCACATGACCCATCCATCTGCGGTAGCTCGTCCTCATCAGGTCCTCCACTTCCTCTCCAGGGTTCCCTCTGGTCTGTCATTGTAGTGGGATTGAGTAGGGTGAGTAGGGGGGTAAGTGAAGGACACCCTGTGGGAGAGATGAGTAGTAGAGGACAGGGTATATAAATAGGTACTTACTTTACCTAAGCAAGAGTAACAAGTTGTAAGGACTACTGTCAGAGGGAAAACAAAACACATCCCTTTCAAAGGTACTGTAGCTGCCAAAGTTTACTGCTTTTGTCTACAAACACACCCTCTTTGTTTGCATACTTTCCCCCACATACACACACTGTAGATACACGCACAACTGGTGAGAGTGCATACCTGCATTATCTAATGCATACACTCTTTCTCTCCAAGCTCCTCCTCTTTCTGTCCAGCATCAGGGCCAGACCATTTAACGCTTCAATATTTTTGCTTTTCTCTCCTCTCCCTCCCCCTTTCATTTATTTCACTCTACGGGAGAGCATTTTAAGAATGAAGGCTACCCATGCTGCCTGCCTGACACACACAGCAGGGCCTGAGCTGCATACAAAAGTATGTTTTGTGCTCTCTCTCTCTTCCAATCTCTTTCTCTCTCTCTTTTTCTCTCTTGCTCCGTGGGGGCCTACCTCTCCTGAGCACTGCTCGGCCATTCTCTCTACTTTCTGACACAAACAACCACCAACTGGGCCTCATTGCACATAAAACTACCCCTACTCTTCAATTCTCTTCTCCACTCTGCTATCTCCGTTTCTCTGACTCATTCACACACCGACACACACACTCTCTCCCCCAGTGGGGCCTACCCGTGTGAAGCTCGGTTCCCAATACTCACTGGTATATCTGTGAGGCAGGCTCTGCAGTTTTGTTCGCTTTTTGTCACTCTTTGTTTCTCTCTCTGCTGCAGAGAGCACAGCCAGTGATGACGTTAGCTAGCTAGCACTTCCTTAGCACTGCTGCCCTGCTCTCTGTGCTCTAACCTGCTATACTTTCACTTCACAGTTGAAGCTCAGGCCCTGGCTGTATTCACTTCCTTGTTTTCCTCAGCTGCTGGGTATTTTTTTCTCTCTTTCTCTCTTTACTTCCTGGTTCTCTAGTGGCAGCCGGAGAGAGAGACACACAGAGGTGGGAGAGAGAAACTGGCATGACAACCACAACAAAGGCAGAGAGAGCAGTCTGCTAGCAAACACAGACAATGCAGCAGGATTAGTAGGCTTGAGAGGGAGAGGAAACAAACTCTTTCACTGTTCTCCTCCTTAGAGAGAGCTAAGAGGCTATTGAGCTGAGCTCCACATAAGCAACAGTGTTTGGTGTTTGGCCAGTGAGTGCTGCCTTCTACTCAATGGTGAAACATAAATAAGTTTTACACTCTAAGCTGTAATCACAGTCTGGGTCTCGCTGGATGCTGATGAAGATGTTTTGCCAATTGAGCAGCTGAAAGACCAATTGAATTGACTGTAACAAAAAAGCACTTCACGTTCTCATATAAAAGTACACAGCTGGACAAGCCTCTCTGCAAGAGAATAAACAGCAGGCAAAATAACAACAATTTAGTACAGAAACAGATGAGAAAATTATACCCATTGTCCAAATCTTTAGCAATTTGCACTGGAAAATAAAGATAAATAAATGGTAAAAAAAAAAGGGGGTTGATTTTAAAGGTAAAACATGGGGTCCCCCAGAGAGAGTGAAACTATGCAGAGGGGTTAGTCAGAGCTTTAATTGATATGACAAGACCACCTACTCACTAAACCCTGATCAGATTATTCCATTATTTCTCTTGACCCAGTGAACCACGTTGTTTGGAGAGAGATGGAATCTGGAGTCAATTTAAGGTTGGGTGGGCATCTGATGCTCAGCGGGGTATGGCCGTTGACTTAGGAATGCAATATGTTACAGAACAATAGCTACCTTTACTGATCACTCACGTGGAAATTATTATTTTTCCGGTCAACACATGACAATACTGTATAGCGACAAATTCACAAAATTCACAGATATAGCTTGTCAACAAACGTACATAAATCAACAGATTTCGGGATCATGCATTACATCTCTCATTGGTTCCACCCGAACCTCGATGCAGCTAGAGGGAGCAGTGCTGTTCCAATGAGGTAATTACCATCAGCCCATGCTAAATCGTTTCTGGCCAATTAGCAGGGCCATTGACTTGATTCTAATTACAAATACCCCAAATACAATTACACAATGAGCCCAAAAGCAAATGTGAAACAAACAAGTGTTTTTTTATGTTTCACACTTGTTGTGGCTCACAGTTTTATAATGAAAGTAAAGCCACAGTTATACAATACTATACTGCAGTTTAGTAAAGTAATTTCCTATATTAAAGATTCAAGCACACAAAGACCAAGATTGAGTGGGATGTTTTGGCCGACAGACAGAGATGGACAAGATAGACAGAAAACATTTACCTACTGCGTCATCTGTAACATTGTGGTATTGGCATGAAAGATCAGACATCTGTCCTGGGCAGAGAATAACAAACAGCATCGCTTTCAGGACAACAAACACTTATAGCTTCTTCTTCTTCTTCTTCTTCTTCTTCTTCTTCTCTCTCAATGTATGTCCCTCTCCTTTTCTCTCTCTCTCGTCTCTCTCTCTTTCAGTCACAATATCTCTTAAATTAGGTCGATAGTTAATAATAAAGAAGCATTTCTTTCACGTCCATTGTCCTCTAAGAGTGGCTGTCATGTACAACCTAGTTTGTTCTCCTGTTCATGCATCTTGGTTGAACTGAGAGGTACAAAATAAATGTTTCTTTCTCTCTCATCTCAAAGCAGGTCAGTTCCTGGGCTGCTCTCTTCCAGCACAGTGCACCCTGCGTCTGTTATAACACCGTGTCAAATCAAAAAGAAGAATCAATATGGTTTCAGAAAGTAACTCAGTGTATGGAGTGGTGGTTACCAGCTGGGTCTGTGTGGAGAGAGAGGGGGACTGCTGTCTGATCAGAGAGAAATTGAGAGGGGGAGATGGAGAGAGACAACGGGACAGGGGGGATGAGTGAGAAATGGAAGAAGGAGAGAGATATAGAGAGGATAGGAGAGAGATATTGGTACATAGCGGGAGACATACAGTTTTAGATAAAAGGTTTCCAAAATGGTTATTTGCGGAGGGATAGGGTTCTACCAAGAACGTTTTTGACCAGAAGAACCCTTTTTGGAAGACAAGGGTTCTTTGTAAGGCAAAGGGTTCTAACTAGAACCTTTAACATCCACATAACTGTTTTTGGAAGATAGGGTTCTTTGATGATTCTTTGGAAGTCAAGAAGGATTCATTGGGAGGCAAGAAGGGTTTTACAAAGAACAATGTATAATATTTCCCAACATTTTCTAAATTGTTTGTTATACTGTTATATCTGTGTTTTTGAATTGATTCGTTGATTAATTTGACGCTACGCAAAGACTAATCCAATCTGTTAGTAATTGGATTTATTGCACCGTTAGTTAGATGGTTGTTTTAGTTTAGATGATTGAGGTAGTCTCAGTATTCAATCTTCCCTACCCTGGCAGTCATTCTGAATGCAGGTTGCGGGTGATTAACAATTCCGCTTGTTGGATATCCTAACTCTGGCTGGATTCCAAAAGGAATTACACATCACTTTGCGAGCCAGAATAATGTGGCTTGCAGGCCTGATGTGGCCTGTAAACCAGGAGATTCCTAACACCCCTGTCTTAGGGTTTAACTAGGCCCTCAAAGAAAGGCCTTACAGTATGTAATGTATTGTCATAAATAATTAAATTTGAAAGGCTAATAAGGTTGGTGGAACTGTTCATCGAGGGTTCTATGAAGAACCCTCCATAGATAAAAGGGATCTCGATAGAAACCTTCATACACAGTTCTAGGAAGAACCGTTAGATGATAAAATGGTTCTTGGTAGGGGACAAATGATTCTACCCAGCACCAAAAAGGGTTCCCCAAGGGGACAAACCGAAGAAACCTGTATGGTTATACTTAGCACCTTTTTTTCTAAGACTGTAGAGGAAATGGAGATGAAGAAAGAGAAGGACAGACAAAGAGACAGAAAGAGAGAAAGAGAGAGAGATTATAATGCCAAAGGGGGACATCGGCTTGTGACGCAAGTGCTCCTGATCGAAGAAAAGCTCAAGGTATCAGAATCATCCCAGAATATTCTATTAAGGCATTCTCCATCCAAAACTCTGAACCATTTTTCTGCAGAATCATACATTACTCAAACCCCCTAATGTACAATGTTTAATATTCAAATACAGTGCCTTGCAAAAGTATTCACCCCCCTTGGCATTTTTCCTATTTTGTTCTATTACAACCTGTAATTTAAATAGATTTTTATTTGGATTTCATGTAATGGACATACACAAAGTTGTCCAAATTGGTTGGGGATTGAAATGAAGAAAATAACTTGTTTAAAAAAATTCTAAAAAATTAAGAACGGAAAAGTGGTGAATGCATATGTATTCACCCACTGTGCTATGAAGCCCTAAATAAGATCTGGTGCAACCAATTACCTTCAGAAGTCACATAATTAGTTAAATAAAGTCCACCTGTGTGCAATCTAAGTGTCACATGATCGGTCACATGATCTCAGTATATATACACCTGTTCTGAAAGGCCCCAGAGTCTGCAACACCACTAAGCAAGGGGCACCACCAAGCAAGCGGCACTATGAAGACCAAGGAGCTCTCCAAACAGGTCAGGGACAAAGTTGTGAAGAACTACACATCAGGATTGGGTTATAAAAAAATATCAGTAACTTTGAACATCTCACGGAGCACCATTAAATCCATTATTATAAAATTGAAAGAATATGGCACCACAACTAACCTGCCAAGAGAGTGACGCCCACCAAAACTCACGGACCAGGCAAGGAGGGCATTAATCAGAGAGGCAACAAAGAGACCAAAGATAACCCTGAAGGAGCTGCAAAGCTCCACAGCGGAGATTGGAGTATCTGTCCATAGGACCACTTTAAGCAGTACACTCCACAGAGCTGGGCTTTACGGAAGAGCATCCAGAAAAAAAGAAACAAACATGTTTGGTGTTCGCCAAAAGGCTTGTGGGAGACTCCCCAAACATATGGAAGAAGGTACTCTGGTCAGATGAGACTAAAATTGAGCTTATTGGCAATCAAGGAAAACGCTATGTCTGGCGCAAACCCAACACCTCTCATCACCCCGAGAACCTCATCCCTACAGTGAAGCATGGTGGTGGCAGCATCATGCTCTGGGGATGTTTTTCATCGACAGGGACTGGGAAACTGGTCAGAATTGAAGGAATGATGGATGACGCTAAATACAGGGAAATTCTTGAGGGAAACCAGTTTGTCTTCCAGAGATTTGAGACTGGGATGGAGGTTCACCTTCCAGCAGGACAATGACCATAAGCATACTGCTAAAGCAACACTTGAGTGGTTTAAGGGGAAACATTTAAATGTCTTGGAATGGCCAAAGCCCAGACCTCAATCCAATTGAGAATATGTGGTATGACTTAAAGATTGCTGTACACAAGCGGAACCCATCCAAATTGAAGGAATCCCAGTGGCTAGATGTGCCAAGCCTTCTTAGGGATCGGTGGGACGCTAGCTAGCTAGATTTGACAACATCTGGTGAAATGCAGAGCGACAAATTCAAATTACAAAAATAGTAATATTAAACATTCATAAAAATACAAGTGTTGTACACCATTATTTAGCTTAGAATCTTGGTAATCGAACCACGTTGTCCGATTTACAATAGGCTTTATGGCGAAAGCATAGCATTTGATTATCTGAGGACAGCGCCCCGCATACTTCCTGCATATAAATATATTTCAAACCAGCACAGGCATTGCAAAATCAAATATAGCGATAAAATAAATCACTTACCTTTGAAGATCTTCCTCTGGTTGCAATCCCACGGGTCCCAGGAACACAAAGAATGGTGGTTTTGTTTGATAAAGTCCCTCTTTATATCCCAAAAACTCTGTCTGGTTGGCGCGTTTTGTTCAGTAATCCACCCCACTCGTTCAATATACAGACATAGAAAACCTAAAAAAGTTACAGATAAACTTTGTTCAAACAAGTCAAACAATGTTTCTAATCAATCCTCAGGTACCCCAATATGTAAATAAGCTATAATATTTCAGACGGACAATAGCCTGTTCAATAGAAGAAAAAAAATAACCAAGAGCGCGCAAAAGAGTAGTGTCAGTTCTAACAGCCATTTGCCAGAACTTCGATTTCTTGTTTGTTTTTCAAAAAACAAGCCTGAAACCATGTCTATTATACTGTTATACTCAGAGACATTATTGTAACAGTTTTAGAAACTTCAGCATGTTTTGTATCCAATACTAATTATATGCATATCCTAGCTTCTGGGCCTGAGTAACAGGCAGTTTACTTTGGGCACGTCAGGCTCTCCGTACCTCCGAACACTGCCCCCTAGCCCGAAAAGGATATTATAGAGACATACCCCAAGAGACTTGCATCTGTAATCGCTGCAAAAGGTGGCTCTACATGGTATTGACTTTGGGGGGTGAATAGTTATGCACGCTCAAGTTTTTTGTTTTTGTTGTCTTATTTCTTGCTTGTTTCACCCCCCAAAATATTTTGCATCTTCAAAGTGGTAGGCATGTTGTGTAAATCAAATGATACAAACCCCCCCAAAAATCTATTTTAATTCCAGGTTGTAAGGCAACAAAATAGGAAAAATGCCAAGAAGGGAGTGAATACCTTCCCAAGCCACTGTATGCTTTGTATATTTCTTATGCAGTCAGAATGAACTGTACATACTTATGGCCTATAGAACATTAATTGCTGTACTGCTTTGATGTACAGGGAGAAATTGTGAAAACTCTCACTCTTTCCATCTCCATCGCTCTCCACTCTCCTCAGCTATACTTCCATCCCTCACAGCACAGGCTATAGAAACACAATGAGCAATGCTAAGAATGCTCTCTTTTGAAAATAAAATACCTCCTACTTGTGACTCTTTTCATCGCACACAAAAGCCCCTGATGCGAGGTTGTAGAGGAGACGAGGTAGAGAGTTTGCTTTATACAATGATGGAGAGGTAACACACAGTGCATGTGGGCATGTGTGAGTGTGTGATTGTGTGTGTTGGTAGTGTCAGGCACAATCTGAATGCAGCTTCCAGCTCTGACATTATTATTAGTAATGTTGGTGATTTCACATCACCAAAACTCTTCACTAACAGCTTTCAGGTTACTTTATGAGACTGAGAAAGCCTTTATCTAATAATTTCTCCATTCCTTCTCTTATAGTATAACAGGATCGATGCCCATGTTTAGTGCATGCTTTCCCTCAATAAGTCATCTTCAAAGCCAGGGCTGCATGTATGTTATCATAACCTTAAGCCTGTCCTGGACTTTATTGCTTCTACAGATGTTGGATCTTAACTTCATCACTCTTTTGTCGCAGAGAATTTTCCTGATGCATCAGGAAATTCAAATTAGCCTCGTGAGTGGCTGAAGATGAGTAGTTCTCTTTCTCTCCATGCGGGGGCAGTCGAGTCATTGGGGTCAAGGCTTGCTATCAAAATTATGTTCTCTCTAGCTCGCTCAAACGCTAGGCCTAGGTCCTATTACTGCAACATTCAAATGTACAAAATTGTATCTGAAATGCAGCCATATACATCAACAATTTTATATAGCTTAATAACACAAGATAGATATTGGTCTTCACTAGGCTACAACATACGCGTGTCTAGTGTATCCTAAGGTTACAAATAAACTCAAAATGTAGTTCATTTGTGGCCTGGGGTAGCAGTTAGGGCCGCTTCCTTAAGCGCACACATATAGGTTTACTGTGTCGGCGTGGGTTTGATTCTGTCCCAGTAACTTAATCCCCAATTGACTTAAGTAGTTACATATTTCCAATATGGACATTCCAGTGTTATTTTACCCCAGATCTAAATAAGAAATGACCATAAGACACTTTTGGATAACATAAATAGGAAACAAATAAAAAAATATCAGTCATCTGGATACACCAACATTAGTTTCCATTCATACAAACCTGGTATCAGAGCATTTTGTATTATTCTGTACGTAAATCCGAGACACCCCACTTAGTTTGATATGTTACGTTTCGTATGGTATGTATTAATATTTGGATGTCCATCACCCATATTGTGTGATACAATACGAATTGCTATACGTAACATATGTTACGAATTTGCTAAATGTACAATACGTGAAGAATTTGCAAAACGTATGGTATGTTACGGATTCTAGCTAGCTGGCTAACTTTAGCTAGGATGGGGTTAGGGTTAGGGGTTAGGGTAAGGTTAAGGAGTTAGGAGAGTTAAGGTTAAAGAGTTAAGGTTAGGGTTAGGGTTAGCTAAAAGGGTTAGCGGAAGGCTTAGCTAACATGCTAGGTAGTTGCAAAGCAGCTAAAAAGTAGTAAGTAGTTGAAAAGTTGCTAATTAGCTAAAATGCTAAAGTTGTCCGTGATCAGGGTTGGGTAGGTTACTTTCTAAATGTAATCTGTTACAGTTCCTAGTTACCTGTCCAAAATTGTAATCAGTAATGTAACTTTTGGATTACCCAAAAATGTATGTTACCAATTAAACAACATCTATGCAGGATAAATCTATGGTGAAGTTTACGTAGCTGGCCATATATGGATGTTAAATTTTACTTGATGGGTTCTCTATGTAGGCTTCTTCTAACCCATCGCTTTCTACTACATATAATAATACGATTAAATTATATCTTTACATCAAAAACCAAAGTCTATCAGAATGACAGTCATTCCAATAAATTTTATACCCCTTGATCTTCAAGAACAGGACTTGGAAATATGGACGTATAGATTAGCCAAATTGTTTTACCTGATCATAACCCCAAAACTAAGGACTTATTAGCCATCCCTACTCTGTTGTTTATGATTTTGTTATCATGTAGGATTGATTGGGCTCATTGATTCCAAGTTAAAAAAGAAATGCTGTGCTCATGGAATGGCATGCTTTGAGCACTACTGAAAAGTGCTATTTACATGTGAAAAATGAATGCCATATGATGCGTTTAATATAGGCCTATTTGTTGGTGACACTTCGATATTGTCACATCTACTCCCGCTCCTCCACTCTGGCGATTGTTGTTGCCAGTTGTCTCACCATAAGCATACCTGCCCGTAACTCACCATAACGCACAAATAGCACGTAACGCACCAGTACATAATGTGCACAAGCACTACAATGAACAATCCCACACAAAGACATGAGGGGGAACAGAGGGTTAAGTACAAAACATGTAATGAGGGAATTGAAACCAGGTGTGGAAAACACAGACAAAACAAATGGAAAATGAAAAGAGGATCGGTGATGGCTAGAAGACCGGTGACGTCGACCGCCGAACACAACCCAAACAAGGAGAGGCTCCGACTTCGGCGGAAGTCGTGACAATGGTATCAAAATTATTGTTTTAACCATGTTATGAGGCTATACAGTGTGTTTACAATGTTTTTCAAACATTGGAGGAAAAACAAGCTTATATTTTGGGTTATCATGGAGTGTGACAGTTGAATTAAGCTCATGAGGTATTCATAAGTTATATTCTTCAAGAATCAACAGATATATAATATATGTGTATATATATATATATACACACAGTACCAGTCAAAAGTTTGGACACACCTAGTCATTCAAGGGTTTTTCTTTATTTTTACTATTTTCTACATTGTGGAATAATAGTGAAGACATCACAACTATGAAATAACACATAAGGAATCATGTAGTAACCGAAAAAGTGTTAAACAAATCAAAATATACATATTATATTTGAGATTATTCAAAGTAGGCACCCTTTGCCTCGATGACAGCTTTGGACACCCTTTGCATTCTCTCAACCAGCTTCATGAGGAATGCTTTTCCAACAGTCTTGAAGGAGTTCCTACCTATGCTGAGCACTTGTTGGCTGCTTTTCATTCACTCTGCGGTCCAACTCATCGCAAACCAACTCAAATGGGTTGAGGTCGGGTGATTGTGGAGGCCAGGTCATCTGATGCAGCACACCATCACTCTCCTTCTTGGTCAAATAGCCCTTACACAGCCTGGAGGTGTGTTTTCAGTCATTGTCTTCTTGTTGAAAAACTAATAAGAATCCCACTAAGTGCAAACCAGATGGGATGGCGTATCGCTGCAGAATGCTGTGGTAGCCATGCTGGTTAAATGTGCCTTGAATTCAAAATAAATCACAGACAGTTTCACCAGCAAAGCACCCCCACACCATCACTCCTCCTCCATGCTTGGGAACCACACATGTGGAGATCATCCATTCACCTACTCTGCGTATAACAGACACGGTGGTTGGAACCAAAAATCTCAAATTTGGAGTCCATTGCTCGTGTGCTCGTGTTTCTTGGCCCAAGCATGTCTCTTCTTCTTCTTGGTGTCCTTTAGAGGTTTCTTTGCAGCAATTCGACCATGAAGGTGTGATTCACGCAGTCACCTCTGAACAGTTGATGTTGAGATGTGTCTGTTACTTGAACTCTATGAAGCATTTGGGCTGCAATCTGAGGTGCAGTTAACTCTAATGAATTTATGGATCTTCCTTTCCTATGGCGGTCCTCATGAGAGCCAGTTTCATCAGAGTGCTTGATGGTTTTTTCAAGTGCTCTTGAAGAAACTTTCAAAGTTCTTGACATTTTCAGGATTCACTGACCTTCATGTTTTAAAGTAATGATGGACTGTTGTTTCTCTTTGCTTGTTTGAACTGTTCTTGCCATAATATGGACTTGGTCTTTTACCAAATAGGGCTATCTTCTGTATACCACCCCTACCTTGTCACAACACAACTGATTGGCTCAAATGCATTAAGAAGGAAAGACAGTCCATAAATTAACTTTTAAAAAGGCACACCTGTTAATTGAAATGCATTCCAGGTGCCAAGAGTGTGCAAAGCTGTCGTCAAGGCAGAGTGGCTAGTTTGAAGGATCTCAAATTTAAACTATATTTTGATTTGTATAACACTTTTTTGGTTACTACATGAACCCATGCCAAATCCTTTCAGTCTCCTGGGGGAATAGGTTTTGTCGTGCCCTCTTCATGACTGTCTTGGTGTGTTTGGACCATGATAGTTTGTTGGTGATGTTGAGGATCAGCGTGGCAGACGTGTTGTTGCCTACCCTTACCACCTGGGGGCGGCTCGTCAGGAAGTCCAGGATCCAGTTGCAGAGGGAGGGAGGTGTTTAGTCCCGGGGTCCTTAGCTTAGTGATGAACATCGTGGGTACTATGTTGTTGAACGCTGAGCTGTAGTCAATGAACAGCATTCTCACACATTCCTTTTGTCCAGGTAGGAAAGGGCAGTGTGGAGTGCAATAGAGATAGCATCATCTGTTGGGGCGGTATACGAATTGGAAGCAGGACTGTCCAACACTCTTCCTGGAGATCTAACATCCTGTGGGTTTCAGTCCAACCCTAATTTAACACACCTGATTCAACTAATTAGCTGCTCAACAAGACCTTAACTAGCTGAATCAGATATGCTAAATTAGGGTTGGACTGAAAACCTACAGGACCGTAGATCTCCAGGAAGAGGGTTGGGCAGCCCTGGTCTAGGGTATCCGGGAGGATGATGTTGATGTGAGCCATGACCAGCCTTTCAGAGCACTTCTTGGCTACCGACGTGAGTTCTACAGGGCGGTAATCATTTAGGCAGGTTACTTCCGCTTCCTTGGGCACAGGGACTATGGTGCTCTGCTTGAAACATGTAGGTATTACAGAGTTGGTCAGGGAGTGGTTGAAAATGTCAGTGAAGACACTTGCCAGTTGGTCCGCGCATGCTTTGAGTACACGTCCTGGTAATCTGTCTGGCCCCGCAGCTTTGTGAATGTTGACCTGTTTAAAGGTCTTGCTACCGAGAGCGTTATCACACAGTCATCCAGAACAGCTGGTGCTCTCGTGCATGCTTCAGTGTTGCTTGCATCGAAGCGAGCATAAAAGGCATTTAGCGTCACCGGGCAGCTCGGGTCTGGGTTTCCCTTTGTAGTCTGTAATAGTTTTCATGCCCTGCCACATCTGACGAGTGTCTGAGCCGGTGTAGTAGGATTCAATCTTAATCCTGTATTGACAATTTTCTTGTTTGATGGTTTGTCTGAGGGCATAGCGGGATTTCTTATAAGTGTCTGGATTAGTGTCCCGCTCCTTGAAAGCGGCAGCTCTAGCCTTTAGCTCGATGCATATGTTACCTGTAATCCATGGCTTCTGGTTGGGATATGTACGTACCGTCTCTGTGGGGACGACGTCGTCGATGCACTTATTGATGAAGCCGATGACTGAGGTGGTATACTCCTCAATGCCATTGGATTAATCCCGGAACATATTCCAGTCTGTGCTAGCTAAACAGTCCTGTAGCGTAGCATCCGCGTCATCTGAAAACTTCCGTATTGAGAGCTTTGTATGCATCTCTGTGTGTGGAGTAAAGTCAGTCTCAAGTTTTTTTCCCTCTGGTTGCACATGTGACATGCTGGTAAAAATGTGGGAGAACTGATTTAATTTTGCATGCTTTAAAGTCCCCGGCCATTAAGACCACCTCTTCTGGATGAGCATTTTCTTGTTTGCTTATGGCCTTATAGAGTTGGTTGAGTGCGGTCTTAGTGCCAGCATCAGTCAGTGGTGGTAAATAGACAGCTACAAATAATATAGATTGATAGGCAGCTTAAACTTCTTGAATTCAACCATTATTGGGTTCAAATACACATTTAGATTTGTGAACAGCCATCCACAACAACCACAATCCTTAAGGCGCAAATAACTAAATGAGAGCAGCAGTGTGATTCACATCAATGTGCTATGTAGATATCAATAATAAGTTATATCTGTATCGCCATAGACTACACCACTGCTGTCGTCCTTACCTCTAAGCGTTTATTCAAGTTGGATAATCTTTGGATGCCAACAGCAGTCGCAGCATTGGAAGACAGACACTGCTTTGACTGTAGCCTACAAAAGACATTTTCTGCTCTTTTCCCGCGATCCATCAAACCCATTTGGTGTGTCATCATTGTGGTCTCTGACTTGTGGTCAGACTCGCTCAGGTGGAGAAATTTTTACTTGCGCCTTTTTTCAATGCTGATTTGAATGTCATTAAGAAAACAGAGGAGTGTCCATGTTTATTTTTCTGAATTTAAAAGTAATCCTTGAAGTAAACATCTAGGGGCGGTTTCCCGGACACAGATTAAGCCTAATCCTGGACTAAAAAGTGCTTTCAATGGAGATTTTCCATTGATCTTGCAATTTAGTCCAGGATTAGGCTTAATCTGTGTCCGGGAAACCGCCCCCTAGTTTTTCAAAAGAATCTGTAATCTGATTACAATATTTTTGCTGGTAACGTAACGTTACTTTGCTGGTTACTCCCCAACCCTGTCCGTGATGATAGTCAAACTCGCAACCTTTGGGTTGCTAGACGTTTGAGTTATATGCCACCCAGTGCTAGATGTTTGCGTTATAGGTCCATCAGTCCACCCCAAACAATCACCCTATTTTTGCCTTAAGCAACCATCTGTTTTATGTAACCATACCAAACATAACATATAATACTAATTTGAGTGTCCTGGACATTTACTGGTGTTCCATCTAGTCTATGACACCAGGTGTAGACCTTACAGTGAAATGCTTACTTACAAGCCCTTAACCAACAATGCAGTTTAAAAAAAATAAGTCTTAAGTAAAAAATAGTTAAGTAAAAAATGTATTTAAAAAAATGTAAGAGCTGCAGTAAAAAAACAGTAGCGAGGCTATAAACAGGGGGTACCAATTCAGAGTCAATGTGCGGGGGCACAGGTTAGTCGAGGTAATATGTGCATGTAGGTAGAGTTAAAGGACTATGCATAGATAATAAACAGGGGGGGCAATGCAAATAGTCTGGGTAGCCATTTGATTAGCTGTTCAGGAGTGTTATGGCTTGGGGGTAGAAGCTGTTAAGAAGCCTTTTGGACCTAGACTTGGCACTCTGATACATCTGTGGCTGTCATGTCTAAATTGCCCTCATGTAATGAACAAGTTTATGAATGTTGGAGGTTAATCTCTTTGAGATGTCCCTGACTTGGGAATTACTTATTTTGTACAATCTACTATGTTTTAATGACTCATGCACAGATAAAGGAAAACCAATAAAAATGTTAACAGTTATTCAAAATTACAAGTGGTGATGTCTCCATGTGTTTCTGGTTTTGAGGCTTAGGCATCCGGTGACTGCAGTTCATCTGTCAAATACCCTGCAAGGAGAGAGAAAGGCATCAATAACATTACAACGCTGTATTCATTTCATTATATACAGTGGGGAAAAAAAGTATTTAGTCAGCCACCAATTGTGCAAGTTCTCTCACTTAAAAAGATGAGAGAGGCCTGTAATTTTCATCATAGGTACACTTCAACTATGACAGACAAAATGAGGAAAACAAATCCAGAAAATCACATTGTAGGATTTTTAATGAATTTATTTGCAAATTATGGTGGAAAATAAGTATTTGGTCAATAACAAAAGTTTATCTCAATACTTTGTTATATACCCTTTGTTGGCAATGACAGAGGTCAAACGTTTTCTGTAAGTCTTCACAAGGTTTTCACACACTGTTGCTGGTATTTTGGCCCATTCCTCCATGCAGATCTCCTCTAGAGCAGTGATGTTTTGGGGCTGTCGCTGGGCAACATGGACTTTCAACTCCCTCTAAAGATTTTCTATGGGGTTGAGATCTGGAGACTGGCTAGGCCACTCCAGGACCTTGAAATGCTTCTTACGAAGCCACTCCTTCGTTGCCCGGGCGGTGTGTTTGGGATTATTGTCATGCTGAAAGACCCAGCCACGTTTCATCTTCAATGCACTTGCTGATGGAAGGAGGTTTTCACTCAAAATCTCACGATACATGGCCCCATTCATTCTTTCCTTTACACAGATCAGTCGTCCTGGTCCCTTTGCAGAAAAACAGCCCCAAAGCATGATGTTTCCACCCCCATGCTTCACAGTAGGTATGGTGTTCTTTGTCCTCCAAACACGACGAGTTG
>QNTS01003386.1:140880-157972 GCA_003317085.1 Hucho hucho | reverse complement strand
CTAACTGCTATTGGTTCAGTAGTTCTTCTAACTGCTATTGGTTCAGTAGTTCTTCTTACAGTCAGTAACTTGGCTGCTTTTCCTTCATGAAAATGTGAATTGAAATGTTCTGCTTTGCTGTGTGACTTGAACACAGGTGAACACACTGCAGAGAGCGGTGTATTTTATGATCCCATAGCAAATCAATCCCACAGGTCCTCTCACACACACACACACACACACACACACACACACGTGAGAGATGGGGTCCTTACCGTCATTTTAGCCTCAGCTAGCCTTAGCCTCAGCTAGCCTTAGCCTCAGCTAGCCTTCCCCATTGGGGGGGGTAGAGCACCCTGCTAGCTTTCGGAAATCAGGTTGTTCTTAAAGAGGACCAAGCCCAAGCTATGATTTGAGAAAGCGGCCTGAAAACTTTGTGTCGGGTGAAAGCAAACACAGCAGGCTAAAAATGATTCTCCAGATTGGAGATAGTTACTCCTTTGGAGACACTTTGCCCCCCTGCTTACCTGAGAGAATCAATGAGGAGTGTTGAGGGGAGAGAAATTCACTGGGTTTTAGGTCCGAACCTCATATCCTCTTTCCCCAATGGGAGAAACGGGAAACGTGGATTCGCTTAACAGGCTAAGTGGTAATTATGTAAACGACCGTGTCCAACGATCTCGTATGTTGCTTTTTGGTTCCATTTCAATGGACTAACATGAAAATGTTGAAGAACACCATGACACGTCCTTTCACAAGTTGCTTATAGTTATTCCCCTTCTGGCATTAAAATGTTGGTTTGAATTACATCTGAATTGTTAATGATTCTACACAAGGCCTCAGGTGGTATGGGGACAGACTTGCTTTAAAAAAGGATTCAAGCCATGCTTCATCTCCACCAAACCCAGCAATTAAAACAAAAAACTAGAAATAAAAGAAACTCACCTCACAAGCTTAATCACTTGTGAAAGAGTTTGTTATTATCGGAGGGGGTCGGGCCGACAATAGCGCGGAACACAAAGACACAATGGACTCAACGAGCCCCTGGGTTTGGCACTAGGACATCAGAGGCCCTGTAATCTGTCCTTTGTGTCTCTATCGTCTGTCTTGCCCCCGGCTCGTCCCCCTCGTTCTCACCAGCAGGTTTTCTCTTCCTCACTAAGCTCTGAGCCAAATCGTCGACCCCCTAACTGCCATCTGACCCTGGTTTGACCCCTGACAGGTCAGGGAAAGGAGAAGGTGACATTTGGTACTAGTGAAGTTCTGGTGATATGGAAGTCATTGGTGACTGATGCCGCTGGGCCTATAAGAACTGCTTTACCATCATTTAGCCTAATTTACCTTAATCAAATCTTCCTCTGAGTAGGATAAAATAGTCCAGGGGTAGACAACCCTGTTCCTGGAGGGCCGTGGGTAAACCCGGGGTAGACAACCCTGTTCCTGAAGGGACGCGGGTAAACTAGGGGTAGACAACCCTGTTCCTGGAGGGCCGTAGGTAAACCAGGGGTAGACAACCCTGTTTCTGGAGCTCCGCGGGTAAACCAGGGGTAGATAACCCTGTTCCTGGAAGGCCGCGGGTAAACCAGGGGTAGACAACCCTCTTCCTGAAGGGACGCGGGTAAACTAGGGGTAGACAACCCTAATCCTGGAGGGCCGTAGGTAAACCAGGGGTAGACAACCCTGTTTCTGGAGCTCCGCGGGTAAACCAGGGGTAGATAACCCTGTTCCTGGAAGGCTGCGGGTAAACCAGGGGTAGACAACCCTGTTCCTGGAGTGCCACAGGTACTGCACAATTTTGTTCCAACTAGGCACCACACCTGACCAACTGAGCAAATTGATCAGCTGGTGATTATCTAAATTCAACACACCTGATCTTTCAGGTCGGTTCAATCGAAAACATGAAGTGCCTGCGGCCCTCCAGATCAAGGGTTGCCTACCCCTGGAATAGAGGAACAAGTAAAATGCACGTAACTTGTCCCTGAGAGTTTCAAGTTCCTTGGTGTCCACATCGTTATTTTTGCCTACTTGGTAAATATTTTCTTCTTCTTTAACTGCACTGTTGGTTAAGGGCTTGTAAATAAGCATTTCATGGTAAAGTCTACACTTTACCATTCGGCGCATGTGGCAAATAACGTTTGATTTGATTTTGTTTTGATTTGGTGACATCACATTGCACCAGCTAGTGGTTACTGATCAGGGGAAGGCTAGGATATATTTTGTCACTTTCACAGTGGATTTATCAAAACAATGGAGTTTTCGTAAAAAGCAGGAAACCTATGCTTGAGGAGATGCTGGATGCAAATATGCTTACTTTAACTGCTATTTCACTACATTTGGAGGTACTTACTTACTTGAAATTTGAAACTAACACCAGTACCACATACTCTACTGGAGAGTCAATATCCAGCTTAAATAAACACGTAACCTGTTTTGTCATTAAACACAAAGGCTTGAGCTCCTCACCGGGGTTAGATTGTAAGGAAACATTGGAGTGCACTAAGCACTCCATAAGTTTTAATCCTGCCCTGGGGTCCTGGTGAACAGTGACAACCTTAACACATGCCCCTTCACCTTTAGTTGCACACTTATAAACTGATAAATAAGGTATTTTAAGTAAAAAAGGGAGTGTCCCCAGAAGATCCAAAACTCCCCCTATTTTATGCATGTCTTTATGATTGTGCTTTCTTCACACCTGTGCTGTTGTCTCGTTCCATTATCTGTGTACCATCTGCATGCAGCCAGCATTTTACAGTCCATAGTTCTGAATAGACTGCAGTCTGTATTGTTGTCTAGCCCTTCTGTCTCTGTATCTGACTACAGGACTATGCTGGATCCCCGGCAGCTTTGAACCACATCCAGGTGACCCAGGCTGTTTCTCTGAATTGGTTCCAAATGTATTCATCTGACACTATTTCCACTGCTTTGAATGATGTACCACCATAAATGATGTAGCACCAATGAAAATGCATAGGTGATGCCCACATAAACCCAAGGAGCAGACTATATTCCCATCAATTTCGCATCAAGGATAGCTGACTTGAATAACAATTTAGTCAATCAATTATTAGAGCCAAATGGGTCTCTGGAGGCCAGATATAGCCTAATATGGACGTATAACATTAAAGGGGTAATCTGTGACTGGTACATCCATTTTTTGAACATTTGGACCATATATTTCAGATTATAAACTGGGTTGTTCAAGCCCTGAGTGCTGATTGGCTGACAGCCGTGGTATATCACGGGTATGACAAAACATGTATTTTTACTGCTCTAATTACATTGGAAACCAGTTTATAATACCATTAAGGCACTTCGGGGGTTTGTGATGTATGGCCAATATAACACCTCTAAGGGCTGTATTCAGGCACTCCACGTTGCGTTGTGCATAAGAACAGCCCTTAGCCGTGGTATATTGGCCATATACCACACCTCCTTGGGCCTTATTGCTTAAATATGAGCTTGTTTTACTCTATTATTTGTAAATTCTCCAGCCCCGTCCGTCAGCTGTTTTTGTGGAAAACATTGAGTCAAATATTTGCACAGATACCGGAACTTGTAGATTCAGTTAGACTTTATTACAATCGTAACAGAGCCGAGCAATTCCACGGAACAGCTAAATTCTCTAATCACAGAGCCCTGCCTTTATAATATTCTGTCTCTGCGTAACGTATAGAATCCCCTCCCTCTATACGGAAATAACTCTTCTTGACCTTTCTCCACCATTATCTTTTCGTCTCAGTTCTTGCTTGTTAACGCCCACATCTGACAGCTGTCTAGGTTATAATGGTAGCGGGCCCTGGTCATATATGTTCCATTCCTTATATTGCCATTCTGTCTCAGCACTTCAAAGTGGACAGTCTAAATACTGCCTGCTAATATTGGAAATGTAATCATAGGCATGAGTTTTGCTCCTACACTGTTAATGGTTGGTTGACCGCTTTGTTGTTGTTTGAACTGCAGATTGCACCTTTAAGGCTAGTATTCAGTCATTGCTGATTGTGAATTTTCCCTGTTTATACGTGCTGGACTATCGATTCCTAAATCTCCCTCCATCCAGGACAATCTATCACAATCTGTCATGATGGAATTCCAGCCAAAGTGTTTGACTAACACTCTTACCATCGGTGTGTCCTTAATGTCCTGCACGTGAAGTACAGTATGTTGAACTTTAACCAGGCTCAACCCTAGCCCGTACAACAGCAAACTAATTACAAGCTAATTAAATAGCAAATTATCTATTTATTTAAAAGATTCAACGTTTAATTGAATTTGGGTTTAACATGCCAACTGCTGAGTGAAACCATGTGGGTTAGTAGTAACTCAGCCTGCATTGGCCCATATACTCTGTTGCAACACCAAAAAAGGTTGCAAATGTTTTCACAATTATATAAAGTGTGGCCAAATGAATGTTTGCATTACATCAAGAAAGCATGACTTCAATGGCAGCAGTTACACATGCTTTTCCTCAGACTTTTGGGCACCTCTTGTTAACCACACATCCACCTGAGCCAGGTCGAATATTACTAAGGAAACAAAAAGTACAACAAGGAGCGGCTAGCCAGTATGGCAAAGGTCAAATAAAAAACAACATTGTTTCCAGTCCTTCGTACTGTAACAGATTTGCCACGGTTCCCTTGCTGCCTTTGTGAGAGATGTTTGAGATTACCTTTCATTTCCTGGTCTGATAATGACAGTGCATGAAAGTCGGGCAGATGTGAGCAAACACGTTTTTTTGAAGTAAACAAAATGGTGGACAACAAAACATTTTTCAGAGACCAAGAACAATTAATTAAATCATTATTTGTTTGGGAACCAATGCGGGGCTGCCTAACTTCTTTATGGCCTACTTCAGTTATACAGCAATAACAGAATTGAAGACTCACCAAATGACTTTGCCTAATAATATATTGTAGGCTAATTAATCCCATTAGGGGTTGTGAAAATGTTGCAACCCCTTCTCATTCATGTAGTGATGTAGTGCATCCATTATAAACAATACAAGTTTGTGTATTTCAACCAGCACGATGGCTACCCACAAAACCAAATGCATCCACTGCACTACAGAGACAGTTGTGTTACTCCTAATCTCTTGTAGCAATGCCTGATATGTTAGCAGATACAGTGCCCTATCGCTCCCACCAGTGTTTAACTATTTCTAAGATGTTATTGTCTGCGACTGAAAGAGTAAAGCATTTTCCCATAACACCCAACCATAGATGTATCACAGTGATGTCTGTTCCTCTCCTCTGAGCCCATCTGATAGCACCCCCCCCGCTACCTTTAGCCCCTCTCTTCTCACTCCTTCACCTTTCCTTGTCCTTAACGCTCTCCTGCTCTTTTTACATGGTTGTTGCAATCTAGAAATGTTTTTAGATCGTTCCAGTTTGGCTACCTGTCCTAACGACGATAAACAATCAAGCACATTATCATGGCTCTTCAGTGAGTACAGGGTGAGTATAGATTGAGCATAGATTGAGTATAGGCTGAGTATAGATTGAGTATATATTGAGTATAGGGTGAGTATAGGGTTAGTATAGGGTGAGTATAGATTGAGTATAGAGTGAGTACCGATTGAGTATAGATTGAGTATAGATTGAGTATAGGGTGAGCATAGGGTGAGCATAGATTGCGTATAGATCGAGTATAGGCTGAGTAAAGATTGAGTATAGATTGCGTATAGCTTGAGTACAGATTGAGTATAGATTGAGTATAGATTGAGTATAAGGTGTGAGTATAGATAGAGTATTTCTTGAGTATAGGGTGAGTATAGGGTGAGTATAGATTGAGTATAGCTTGAGTATAGCTTGAGTACAGATTGAGTATAGGTGGAGCATAGGGTGAGAATAGATTGAGTATAAGGTGAGCATAGGGTGGGTATAGATTGAGTATAGATTGAGTATAGATAGAGTATAGGGTGAGTACAGGGTGAGTATAGATTCAGTATAGGCTGAGTATAGATTGAGTATAGATTGAGTATAGATAGAGTATAGGATGAGTATAGGATGAGTATAGATTGAGTATAGATTGAGTATAGATAGAGTATAGGGTGAGTATAGGGTGAGTATAGATTGAGAATAGGGTGAGTATACATTGAGTATAGATTGAGTATAGATTGAGCATGGATTGAGTACAGATTGAGTATAGGGTGAGTATAGGGCGAGTATAGATTGAGTATAGATTCAGTATAGATTGCGTATAGATTGAGTATAGGGTGTGTATAGGGTGAGCATAGATTGAGTATAGATTGAGTATAGCTTGAGTACAGATTGAGTATAGGGTGAGTATAGATTGAGTATTGGGTGAGCATAGGGTGAGTATAGATTGCGCATAGATTGAGTACAGATTGAGTATAGATTGAGTATAAAGTGAGTATAGATTGAGTATTGATTGAGTATAGGGTGAGTATAGGGTGAGCATAGGGTGAGTATAGATTGAGTATAGGGTGAGCATAGGGTGAGTATAGATTGAGTATAGCTTGAGTATAGCTTGAGTACAGATTGCGTATAGGTGGAGCATAGGGTGAGAATAGATTGAGTATAGGGTGAGCATAGGGTGGGTATAGATTGAGTATAGATTGAGTATAGATAGAGTATAGGGTGAGTACAGGGTGAGTATAGATTCAGTATAGGCTGAGTATAGATTGAGTATAGATTGAGTATAGATTGAGTATAGATAGAGTATAGGATGAGTATAGATTGAGTATAGATAGAGTATAGGGTGAGTATAGGGTGAGTATAGATTGAGCATAGATTGAGCATGGATTGAGTACAGATTGAGTATAGGGTGAGTATAGGGTGAGTATAGATTGAGTAAAGATTGAGTATAGGTGGAGCATAGGGTGAGAATAGATTGAGTATAGGGTGAGCATAGGGTGGGTATAGATTGAGTATAGATTGAGTATAGATAGAGTATAGCGTGAGTACAGGGTGAGTATAGATTCAGTATAGGCTGAGTATGGATTGAGTATAGATTGAGTATAGATAGAGTATAGGATGAGTATAGGGTGAGTATAGGGTGAGTATAGATTGAGCATAGGGTGTGTATACATTGAGTATAGATTGAGTATAGATTGAGTATAGCTTGAGTACAGATTGAGTATAGGGTGAGTATAGATTGAGTATTGGGTGAGCATAGGGTGAGTATAGATTGCGCATAGCTTGAGTACAGATTGAGTATAGATTGAGTATAAGGTGAGTATAGATTGAGTATAGATTGAGTATAGATTGAGTATAGATTGAGTATAGATAGAGTATAGGGTGAGTATAGGGTGATTATAGATTGAGTATAGATTGAGTATAGGGTGAGTATATATTGAGTATAAATTGAGTATAGATATAGTATAGGTTGAGTATAGATTGAGTATAGGGTCAGTATAGATTGAGTATAGATAGAGTATAGGGTGAGTATGGATTGAGTATACATTGAGTATAGCTATAGTATAGGTTGAGTATAGATTGAGTATAGATTGAGTATAGGGTGAGTATAGGGTGAGTATAGATTGAGTATAGATAGAGTATAGGGTGAGTATATATTGAGTATAAATTGAGTATAGATATAGTATAGGTTGAGTATAGATTGAGTATAGATTGAGTATAGGGTGAGTATAGGGTGACTATAGATTGAGCATAGGGTGAGTATACATTGAGTATAGATTGAGTACAGATTGAGTATAGATTGAGTATATCTTGAGTATAGCTTGAGTACAGATAGAGTATAGGTAATCCGTCTGGTAATCCGTCTGGCCCCGCAGCCTTGTGTGTGTTGACCTGTTTAAAGGTCTTACTCACATCGGCTGCGGAGACAGTGATCACACAGTCTTCCGGAACAGCTGGTGCTCTCATACATGTTTCAGTGTTATTTGTCTCAAAGAGAGCATAGAAGTAGTTTAGCTCGTCTGGTAGGCTTGTGTCACTGGGCAGCTCTCGGCTGTGCTTCCCTTTGTAGTCTGTAATGGTTTGCAAGCCCTGCCACATCCGACGAGTGTCAGATCTTGTCTTGTACTAACGCTTTGCGTCAGAGGGCATAGCGGGATTTCTTATAAGCTTCCGGGTTAGAGTCCCGCTCCTTGAAAGCGGCAGCTCTATCCTTTAGCTCAGTGCGGATGTTGCCTATAATCCATGGCTTCTGGTTGGGGTATGTACATACGGTCACTGTGGGGATGACTTCATCGATGCACTTATTGATGAAGCCAATGACTGATGTGGTGTACTCCTCAATGCCATCGGAGGAATCCTGGAACATATTCCGGTCTGTGCTAGCAAAACAGTCCTGTAGCTTAGCATTTGCTTCATCTGACCACTTTTTTATTGAGTCACTGGTGTTTCCTGCTTTAGTTTTTGCTTGTAAGCAGGAATCAGGAGGATATATTTATGGTCAGATTTGCCAAGTGGAGGGTGAGGGAGAGCTTTGTATGCATCTCTGTGTGTGGAGCAAAGGTGGTCCAGAGTTTTTTTCCTCTGGTTGCACATTTAACATGCTGATAGAAATTTGGCATTGAAGTCCCCGGCTACTAGGAGCGCCGCCTCTGGGTGAACGTTTTCTTGTTTGCTTATGGAATACAGCTCATTCAATGCTGTCTTAGTGCCTGCCTCTGACTGTGGTGGTATGTAAACAGCTACGAAAAATACAGATTAAAACTCTCTAGGTAGATAGTGTGGTCTACAGCTTATCATGAGATACTCTACCTCAGGCGAGCAACAGCTCGAGACTTCCTTAGATATCGTGCACCAGCTGTTATTTACATATTACATAGTCCGCCGACCCTTGTCTTACCAGACGCCGCTGTTCTTTCTTGCCGATACAGCGTATACCAGCCAGCTGTATGTTGATAGTGTCGTCGTTCAGCCACGACTCCGTGAAGCATAAGATATTACAGTTTGGAATGTCTCGTTGGTAGATTAATCTTGCGTGTAGGTCATCAATTTTATTTTCCAGAGATTGCACGTTTGCTAGCAGAATGGAAGGAAGTGGGGGTTTATTCGATCGCCTACGAATTCTCAGAAGGCAGCCCGCCATCCGGACCCTTTTTCTCTGCCTCCTCTTCATGCAAATCACAGGGATCTGGGCCTGTTCCTGAGAAAGCAGTATATCGTTCGCGTCGGGCTCGTTAAAGGAATAAAAGGATTCCACCGGTCCGTGGTGAGTAATCGCAGTTCTGATGTCCAGAAGTTATTTTCAGTCATAAGAGATGGTTGCGGCAACATTATGTAAAAAATAAAAAAATAAAACACAATCGACTGGGGACACGTAAAACGCCTGCCTTCTTCTCCGGCGCCATTTAGATTTAGTATAGGATGAGTATAGCTTGAGCATAGGGCGAGCATAGATTGAGTATAGATTGAGCATAGGGTTAGCATAGGGTGAGTATAGATTGAGTATAGATTGAGTATATATTGAGTATAGGGTGAGTATAGATTGAGTGTAGGGTGAGCATAGGGTGAGTATAGATTGAGCATAGGGTTAGCATATATTGAGTATAGATTGAGTATAGATTGAGCATGGATTGAGTACAGATTGAGCATAGGTTAGCATAGGGTGAGTATAGATTGAGTATATATTGAGTATAGGGTGAGTATAGATTGAGTATAGATTAAGTATAGATTGAGTATAGATTGAGTATAGGGTGAAAATAGATTGAGTATAGATTGAGTACAGATTGAGTATAGATAGAGTATAGGGTGAGCATGGATTGAGCATAGAGTGAGTATTTCAGTTGAATGCATTCAGTTGTACAACTAACTAGGTATGTCCCTTTCCCTTTATAGGGTTGATATAGGGTGAGTATAGGGTTGATATAGGGTTGATATAGGGTTGATATAAAGTGAGTATACGGTTGATATAGGGTTGATATAGGGTTGATATAGGGTTGATATAGGGTGAGTATACGGTTGATATAGGGTTGATATAGGGTGAGTATACAGTTGATATACGGTTGATATAGAGTGAGTATACGGTTGATATAGGGTTGATTGTGGGTGAGTATAGGGTTGATTGTGGGTGAGTATAGGGTTGATATAGGGTGAGTATAGGGTTGATATAGGGTGAGTATACGGTTGATATAGGGTGAGTATAGGGTTGATATAGGGTGAGTATAGGGTTGATATAGGGTTGATATAGGGTGAGTATAGGGTTGATATAGGGTGAGTATAGGGTTGATATAGGGTTGATTGTGGGTGAGTATAGGGTGAGTATAGGGTTGATATAGGGTTGATATAGGGTGAGTATAGGGTTGATATAGGGGGAGTATACAGTTGATATACGGTTGATATAGGGTGAGTATCGGGTTGATATAGGGTGAGTATAGGGTTGATATAGGGTGAGTATAGGGTTGATATAGGTTTGATATAGAGTGAGTATACGGTTGATATAGGGTTGATTGTGGGTGAGTATAGGGTGAGTATAGGGTTGATATAGGGTGAGTATACGGTTGATATAGGGTGAGTATAGGGTTGATATGGGGTTGATATAGGGTAAGTATAGGGTTGATATAGGGTGAGTATACGGTTGATATACGGTTGATATAGGGTGAGTATAGATTGAGTATTGGATGAGTATAACTTGAGCATAGGGTGAGCATAGATTGAGCATGGATTGAGTATAGATTGAGTATAGATTGAGCATCGATTGAGTATAGGCTGAGTATAGATTGAGTGTAGATTGAGTATAGGGTGAGTATAGATTGAGTATAGGGTGAGCATAGGATGAGTATAGATTGAGTATAGATTGAGTATAGATTGAGTGTAGATTGAGTGTAGATTGGGCATGGATTGATTGAGTATAGATTGAGTATAGATTGAGCATAGGGTGAGCAAAGGGTGAGTATAGATTGAGTATAGATTGAGTGTAGATTGAGTGTAGATTGGGCATGGATTGATTGAGTATAGATTGAGTATAGATTGAGCATAGGGTGAGCAAAGGGTGAGTATAGATTGAGTATAGGAAGACACTTTTAGGTTAGACTACTGCAATGCTCTACTTTCCGGCTACCCGGGTAAAGCATTAAATAAACTTTAGTTAGTTCTAAACACAGCTGGTAGCCTCTACACTGGCTTCCTGTTAAGGAAAAGGCTGATTTCACTGCTAACCTACAAAGCATTTCATGGGCTTGCTCCTACCTATCTTTCCGATTTGGTCCTGCCGTACATACCTACACGTACGCTACGGTCACAAGACCCAGGCCTCCTTACTGTCCCTAGAATTTCTAAGCAAACAGCTGGAGGCAGGGCTTTCTCCTATAGAGCTACATTTTTATGGAATGGTCTGCCTATCCATGTGAGAGACGCAGACTCGGTCTCGACCTTTAAGTCTTTATTGAAGACTCATCTCTTCAGTAGTTCCTATGATTGAGTGTAGTCTGGCCCAGGAGTGTGAAGGTGAACGGAAAGGCACTGGAGCAACGAACCGACCTTGCTGTCTCTGCCTGGCTGGTTCCCCTCTCTCCACCTTGATTCTCTGCCTCTAACCCTATTACAGGGGCTGAGTCACTGGCTTACTGGTGCTCTTCCATGCCGTCCCTAGGAGGGGTGCGTCACTTGAGTGGGTTGAGTCACTGACGTGATGTTCCTGTCCGGGTTGGTGCCCCCCCTTGGGTTTGTGCTGTGGGGGAGATCTTTGTGGGCTATACTCGGCCTTGTCTCAGGATGGTAAGTTGGTGGTTGGAGATATCCCTCTAGTGGTGTGGAGGCTGTGCTTTGGCAAAGTGGGTGGGGTTATATCCTGCCTGTTTGGCCATGTCCGGGGGTATCGTTGGACGGGGCCACAGTGTCTGCCGACCCCTCCTGTCTCAGCCTCCAGTATTTATGATGCAGTAGTTTATGTGTCGGGGGGCTAGGGTCAGTCTGTTATATCTGGAGTATTTCTCCTCTCTTATCCGGTGTCCTGTGTGGATTTAAGTATGCTCTCTCTAATTCTCTTTTTTTCTTTCTTTTTCTCTTTTTCTCTCTGAGGACCTGAGCCCTAGGACCATGCCTCAGGACTACCTGGCCTGATGACTCCTTGCTGTCCCCAGTCCACCTGGTCGTGCTGCTCCAGTTTCAACTTATCTGCCTGTGGCTATGGAACCCTGACCTGTCCACAGGACGCGCTACCTGTCCCAGACCTGCTGTTTTCAACTCTCTAGAGACACCAGGAGCGGTAGAGATACTCAATGATCGGCTATGAAAAGCCAACTGGCATTTACGCCTGAGGTGCTGACCTGTTGCACCCTCAACAACCACTGATTATTATTTGACCCTGCTGGTCATCTATGAACATTTGACATCTTGGCCATGTTCTGTTATAATCTCCACCCAGCACAGCCAGAAGAGGACTGGCCACCCCTCATAGCCTGGTTCCTCTCTAGGTTTCTTCCTAGGTTCCGGCCTTTCTAGGGAGATTTTCCTAGCCACCGTGCTTCTACACCTGCATTGCTTGCTGTTTGGGGTTTTAGGCTGGGTTTCTGTACAGCACTTTGTGACATCAGCTGATGTAAGGGCTTCATAAATACATTTGATTGATTGATTCATCTGTCATGATGAACACCTTATCCCCTAGCCAAGGATTTCCTCCTCTGGTTGGAAAATGAGATACTGATGCTCTCACAGTTCGCTCTCTCAGTTTGCTGTCACAATCTCAGACCTCTGACCTAGGCCAGCTGTAACGCAGACTCTGGGAGTCAAGAAGCAAGTAAAGGGGGTGAATTTAATAATACAAAAAACACCACAAAACAAGAGTAGCGTCTGGACATGAGAAACACAACTAATAGTGCCTGGGGAAAGAACCAAAGGGAGTGACAGATACAGGAGAGGTAGTCATAGAAGTCATGGAGTCCAGGTGAGTCTCATGAGGCGCAGGTGTACGTAACGATGGTGGCAGGTGTGCGTAATAAGTAATCTGGCGACAGTGTCAGAGGGAGAACGAGGAGTAGATGTGACACCAGAACAGATCGTGTGAGAAAGCTAATTGAACTACTTGAGGCAAATTAACTTTTGAAGCATTGAGGACTTGTGTCTGTCTTATAAAGGCCTTGTTAGAGCATTTATATTGCAGCCATCTCTTGTCCAATCCATCTGAGAATATATACTTTAACTAAACTAAACAATCACGTAAAGCCCTGAAATATTGTATTATTTAGTTAGAATTTGCCTCAGATACACTGAGACGCTTGATAAATACGGGCCCTGCTCAGAGAAACATTTGATTACAGTTTTGATTGCTTAGAAACTATTCAAAACTCTACACACTAACCACAAAACCTTACATCAAACATCTCTTGCAAAAGTAAACAATTCTTGCAAAAAAAATAGTTTTTGCCTCAGTACACGCAAACCATCATTTGAATAAGCACCAACTACACACTGATAGTATAAATGAAAAACACATTTCTGTGTGCAGGGCATAGCAGTTTGCAATAAAGTTGGCATACATGTAGTAACACACATACACACAGGTATCCAAATGTGTAAAAGTATGGATGTGCATTCCGAACATAACACACTATCAATACAAAATAAGGGGAAAATGTTGTTTATTTTTTTCTCAGAATGTTCTAACACTCCTCAAACAGAAGTGCAGTAGAAGAAAAACATTTGTGCTAGAAAAAAAAACAGAAAAACATTTGGCTTCATCTCACCTTTGTGGGTCCGGCCATTAGACTTCATTCACATCACATGCAATGTTGTTTTGAGATAGGCAGCGTGGAAAGTATCGCCTGGAGTGCCATGCAGTGTTGTATGGGCCTAGGATTACATGATGGTGATGGATGCCGTTTTGACCAATAGCCGCACACATTGTTATGTTGCCACCACGTTGTCCCGGGACATTGATGGCACGGTGTCCAATGATATTTCTGCCGCGGGCCCTTTGTTTTTGCAAGGTTGAAACCTGCCTCGTCCACATATATTAGTTCATGATGCACTGCATCTGCTTCTAGCTCCATGACTCTGAAAGAGACGAGACAAAACAATGTAGCACAGTAGGAAAAGACAGGGATCAGTCAATATGATGTAGCACCACACACTTCCAGATCCAGTACCAATGATAGGATGGTATAGCTTACCTGCACATATTCACATCTCAGTTGTTTTACACGGTCTGAGTTTCTTTCTAAAGGGACTCTGTACAGGTTCTTCATCCTAATTCTGTTGCGTTTCAGTAGACGAGACAGTGCAGAGACGTTTTGGAATATGATGTTATCTGCCATGATGAGTCTGATGCAGTTATTTGCAATTACCATATTTACAATGTGGGTTTCCTGCTCTGGGGGTGGGGGGGGGGACAGTCAACCTCTTCCACCAGATACTGTTTTTCTTGCAGTTCTGTAAAAACATTTGAACAGTTTTAGTGATAGATCCTCCTCAATATGGGGGTGGCAGGGTAGCCTAGTGGTTAGAGCGTTGGACTAGTAACCGCAAGGTTGCAAGTTCAATTCCCAGAGATGACAAGGCACAAATCTGTTCTGCCCCTGAACAGGCAGTTAGCCTAGGAACAGTGGGTTGTCATTGAAAATAAGAATTTGTTCACTGACTTGCCTAGTAAAATCATGAAAGTACAGTACATATTACTGTACCAGTAAAACTACAGCACTTACCGGTTCTCATTTTGAAATATCTGGATGATACCGGATAGCGGCTCAGATTTGGTTGAACCCGTTGCCCAGCCTCCCCCATGGTTGACAACATGGTCAACCACAGTCGCTCTGATTTCATCAATTGTGTTCCTGACTCCCCTTCCTTGTCCTACTTCATCTCACTTCACCTCCTTGTCCTCCTCTAGTTCTCACCCCTCTTACTCTGTCCAATATTGGCCTCCATTGTTGTCCAAACCAAAATGTTCACCTGTTGTCACGATCCAAGGAAGGAGAGGACCAGCGTGTATTGCGTTTCACATCTTTTTAATTGAAAGAACAGTGAAACTTCACAAAAAACAACAAATATCAACCAAATCGTCACATACGGTGTACATACAACAAAACACATTCAATAACCCACAACCCAGGTGGGGAAATGAGCAAACCTATATAGGATTCCCAATTAGAGGCAACGAACAACATCTGCCTCTAATTGGGAACCAACTCAAAAAACCAACATAAAGAATGCCAAACACCCCTGGTCACGTCCTGGCCCAAAACCCCATAGAGAACCCAGAGGGCTCTCTATAGCCAGGACGTGACACCTGTGGCCTATTTATAGTGCTCAAACTCTGATTTGTAAGTTAACTCATTATCTAAAAGGGTTTTCACATCTGACAATGTGGAAAGGCAATTGGTGAAATAGTGTAGCAATGTAGAGACCAATTTTTACAGTTTTGCTAGAAGTGTGTTATTAAATTGCAAACTGAGTGTAAAGTAGTGAGTTGTGTTCACAGTTTTGCAAAAAGTATGTTATAAAATTACATTCTGAGTGTAAAGCAGAGAACGTGCTTTCAGTTTGGCACACTTGGTAAATGCATTGGCTACCAGTGTTAATGGTTTCAGAGATAGTGCTTCAAGAATAACTGTTAGTGTTTAAGCATTCAGAAACAACTGTAATGTTTGGAAAAGACTTACTATAGATTTCTGTCAAATCTCAACCACTCACAGAAAATGGAAGTATAAATGCATTTCTCAGTAAGATGAAACAACATTTAAAATGCTCTAACCAAGGTTTGGATAATTATTGTTCAGAGACGCCACTCAGGTGAAGGGCCCAGGCCCTTTGGCATTCTCTTCTCATCAATGATCCTCTTTAAACGTCCTTGTCATTCGAGTTTCACATAGTAGCCTCCACTTGGTCCCGTTGACAAGTTAAATGACCACCAACGGTTGTTGGGTCAGTGCTAGAGGTCAATGAGATGTTCTACTTATAGAGGTGCTGTCACAATGGTTTCCTCGGTGCTTACTGTTTGATGAGTGACATTGCATGTCAAGGTGTTTTGTGTCAGCTGAGGACCCTTAACCTGGGGAAATTATTTTGATGCACATACACACATACACACACACACAAAGAAACACACACACAAACACACAGAAAAACACACACACACAGACAATCACACACAGCCAGACAAACACAAACACACACAATCTACACTCATATGCTAAAATTCACTCTACTTTTCTCTATCTCTCGCTTTATTATCATCAATCTTCTCGTCCCCTATTCCCCCCTCTATCTCTCTCTCTCTCTCTCTCTCTCTCTCTCTCTCTCTCTCTCTCTCTCTCTCTCTCTCTCTCTCTCTCTCTCTCTCTCTCTCTCTCTCTCTCTCTCTCTCTCTCTCTCTCTCTCTCTCTCTCTCTCTATCGCTCTCTCTCTCTATCTCCCTATCTCTCTATCGGTCTCTCGCTCACTCTTTCTCTCGCTCTCTCTCTCTCTCCTTCCTTCCTTCACACCTCTTTATTCGGGCTATCCATCAGGGCCCCTTACTTAGCCTGGCAATGCCTCACTGGCAGTGAACAATAACAGGCCAAAGACAGCAAACTCGTGTTTGCTCTTAAAGGTGTGTGCGTGCCTGCGTGAGTCTGTGCACATGTTTTGAGATGAATAAACATGCATTTATGTTTTTTGTGTTCATCTGTGCTTATTTATCTATTGGTGGGGTAGTCAATGGATGTGTTAGAAATGGTGTATCTGACACACTGAGCATTACTGTTCCTGAAAGCTTCTGGTCAGCTGCCAATGAATGGTGACTTGGATATTTATTTCAGTTCACACTATGGAGTATCCCAACCAAGGAAGTGGAATGCTGACTGAACATTTAAGAAAAGTATTGGCAGAATTGGTCATTACAATAGCTGAAATCAAATCATCTATTTTAAGCAACATATAGATTAACTTACAACAACATATAATTGGTTCATAGGACTAGTTCATAGGACTGGTTCATAGGACTGGTTGAGAAAACACCATGTAGTGGAAAACTGAACGGTGCTGTAGTCATGTGGTGGAGAATTGAACGGTGCTGTAGTCATGTGGTGGAGAGCTGAACGGTGCTGTAGTCATGTGGTGGAGAGCTGAACGGTGCTGTAGTCATGTGGTGGAGAGCTGAACGGTGCTGTAGTCATGTGGTGGAGAGCTGAACGGTGCTGTAGTCATGTGGTGGAGAGCTGAACGGTGCTGTAGTCATGTGGTGGAGAGCTGAACGGTGCTGTAGTCATGTG
>QNTS01003386.1:121151-132034 GCA_003317085.1 Hucho hucho | reverse complement strand
ACACAGTGACACATCTGTTCTCTAGTTCTCTACCACACAGTGCCACATATGTTCTCCAGTTCTCTACCACACAGTGTCATCTCTGTTCTCCAGTTCTCGCCCTGTCTTTTTTTCGTGGCGAACACTGGCATGCTGATGGTTAATTTAGGATTATCTCCAAGCCTGTGCTGTACTGTACATCCCCCCCTCCACCTCTCAAGACTCAATCCTTGTGGGGAATCTTTCTGCAAATAGCAGTTTCTCTCTCTCTCTCTGTCTCTCTGTCTCTCTCTCTCTCTCTCTCTCTCTCTCTCGTTGATTGCAAAGCCCCATCTGTAGTGATTAGCTAAATGCCTTTTTTCAAGCCCTCTGAGTATGTGATGTGATGTGTGTGTGTGTGTGTGTGTGTGTGTGTGTGTGTGTGTGTGTGTGTGTGTGTGTGTGTGTGTGTGTGCGCACGTGTGTGTGGCAGGCAATAGCTCCCCAAGCATAAAAGGTACACACGGAGGCAGTTAGGTATATGTCTGATAAGGCCCATGGTTGAGGGACTGACTGATGGAGGGGTCAACCATGCCAGCCAGTTATGCAGATGGAGAAAACAAGAGATGGATGGATGGAGAGATGGATGGATGGAGAGATTGAGATATGGAGAAAAGGAGAGGGTTGTTGCAAGCAAAGGCCATTTACATTAGTGTTTTAAATGTACTGTCCTCGTTCACACGTCTGCACGAATCTGATCGCTAATAGCAAAGCCAAGCAATAATAGTAGTCTAAATGTTGATTGTAAACATTATTTCAATATCAAACATACATTTTTATAAAACATTTTAGGAAGGACATTTGAATAAGGTATTTGGCCTGAATTGTGTCCACACATCTTGTTTTAAACATGTAATTACCTACTTTGATGAAACGCTTACAGAAGCATTCATTTTAGGGGAATTATTAGGTCAAAGAAATCAAAACTCATTAGGGAATAAGATGATTGTATAATTACAACATCCATTAATGTGATATATTATACAATAGTAGCTATACAATCAGAACATATCAATAAGGAAATATGTGTTGGTCAAGTTTGAAGCATAACATTCGTGTTTAGACTATAATTGTAAAATACGAGAAAAAGTAGCGTGGAGGATTATTTGTCTTTTTGAAAATACAGTCTCACTGAATTTTCACATAAATCAAGACGAACCACAACTACACTGAACGCCCTGCCTTTGAGCTCACAATGCTCCACCACATTATGTTTTCAATCTAAATGTATAATATTTCATCATATAGTGTATTAAATATATACCGAACCCTGTAAGCTAATTTGTATAATCATTATTTATCTCATACACTATCCTGATGACAGATATACAGTCAAAAAAGACATGTGCCAAAAAGTAGGCTATAATGTCTTTGATCTAAAAAGTTTGAGTAGGTTTTATGTCATTTAAGATGATAGACCATGACATGGTTCTTGACAATAGCTCCAATGAATGAGCTTAGTCAAACCTATTAAACCACTCTTCACCCTGGGCGCATATTCATGAGGGCTTGGAAGGGAAAGGGGTGTGACCGCGGTGTATTATTTCAAGACAAACCACCTGGAGGTGGTTAACTTTTAAGCGCAGGAGTTTAGGGTGGCAGAGTCAGTTGGAAGAACACAGTACACAAACATTGACTGACTTCTAAACTACACTGGACTTTCTGGAGACCTGGTTTACGTCTCCACGCGGAATGGAAGGCAGCATTAGACCGCTCGGCTTGGCTGGGCATAGCTCCTCTCCTCTCTCCGTCGGGGGCTTACAGATGCCCGCTTCCCTTCTGCGCCCTCCGCCTCTCTTTCTCCGAGCTGCTGCCTGTAAACCGTCGATGGAGAGGGGCTACCCCCGAACCCCGAAGTGCGCACGGTGCAGGAACCACGGCGTGGTGTCCGCTCTGAAAGGCCACAAGCGCTTCTGTCGTTGGAGAGACTGCGTGTGCGCAAAGTGCACCCTGATAGCGGAGAGGCAGCGGGTAATGGCTGCACAGGTGGCACTCAGGAGACAACAGGCGCAGGAGGAGAGCGAGGCCCGGGAGCTCCAGTTCATGTACACCGGCTCCGGGGCGGGGGAGACCGGACTGACCATGGCATCTGGGGTACAGCGATCTGGAAACAGCGTGCCAAGAATATCGAGTTTTGATGTTTTTGGAACTGAGGACCAAAAAGACGGTGAGTTAGTCCATCGTTACCTGTTGGTATTGAGAGTCGATTTGAAAACAATGTTTTTGGTTCAATTTGATTCATTTGGTTAGTATGGCCGTTTGATGCTTAATTTGACTTAGCCTAAATTGAGATAGGCCTTTTACAATGGAAAAGTCCCACATGCAATTATTGTTCAAACTGTTAAAAAATATGCTTGAATTTATAGTCTCAAACAGGGTACTTCATACGTGCAAATCGACTTAGATTAACCAATTATTCGTGGAATGATATCTGACCAAGGAGGCGTTTTACGCAGCGTTTAAATCAGAACCCTATAGAAAATGCATACCGTTTGGAAAATTGGACATAACGTCACATATATATCTAATCTAATTCCGTTATTATTTATATTTTCAGATGACAAACTGACCAAGTACAACCTAAACAACGGATTCATGGGCCGAACGTTCTATGCGCCTCAACCCGCACCACTGTCCTCTCCATTGGGAAAGAACGATACCTCTCCTAATCAAAAGAAAAACCGGGCGGTCTTCGACAAGGAGAGTGGCAGTCAGTCGGCTGCTTTTGACCAGCTGTCAGACCACACAGAGAGCCCAAGGTCGCTGTCATCCTCGGACCTCGAGTCGGGCAGCGAGTCCGAGCCGCCCAAGGACTACCCTTCGCTGGAGATTACTGAGCCCGGTTGCGCGTCAAAGGACCGGGACCCCACCGAGGTCATGACCAAGATATTTCCCCATCACAAGCGGGGTACTTTGGAATCGGTGGTGAAAACGTGCAAAGGGGACATCGTGAAGGCTATTGAACTAGTTCTTAGCTCCAAAGAGAATAAATGCAACTCGGATAGCGTCGGTCTATCTCTGTCTGTTCACTCAAATGAACCAAGGCCTAATTTTGGACTTCCAGGGGTAGCATTGGGGGCTCTGGGTAGCAAGTCTGCTTTTTCCCCATTGCAAACCACGCCAACACCTGCCGGAGGCGAAAGTATGTACGGGCTGAGTCCTCGCTTCGGTATTAACCCTTTGCGTCTCGCCTACTCAACCGCAGGTGGTGGCATACCTAATTTCATGTCACCGTATGTGACGTCCGGACTGATGCCAGTTTTCCCATTTCGCCCGCCGTTGGACTATTCTTTCCCGGGCATGATGCGAGACCTCTCCTATCTCCAGAGTAAAGACTCCCTATGTAACACCGGCATATACTCTCGTATAAATCATGAAAAATAATTTAGGTTCACGCAACAAAACATACGTAGATAAAATGCCCCCCCCAAAAATAAAAAAACAGTTGGACTATTTATCAAACTGCTATGTAACTTCTTTCACAGGTTGTCTGATTGAAAGTACTATTGGGGAGGTGATTATGCAAATAATGTTGTCACATATGTCTTAAAATGTTTTCACAGTGTTTTACAATTCCAATATATTTTTTAAAAATGTACATTTTGTAAAGTTTGTTTCTTAAATAAACACATCAAATGAAAGTTTTGTTGTATACTTTGTTGTATAATCATGAGAAGTATCAGCAGACCTGTTCAAATTATATGAAGCTCTTTCACGGTTGTATATTCCAGTTATATTTTGCAATCAAGTATAATTAAAATATCCGACAATTGGCCTATTCTAGGCATACAAAACAAATAAATAATGAAACTAATCAAAGTTGGACACAGAACCTGCTCTCCATATCAAGTTCCGGAACCTGATGCTCTCCATATCGAGTTCCAGAACCTGATGCTCTCCATATCAAGTTCCGGAACCTGATGCTCTCCATATCGAGTTCCAGAACCTGATGCTCTCCATATCGAGTTCCGGAACCTGATGCTCTCCATATCGAGTTCCGGAACCTGATGCTCTCCATATCGAGTTCCGGAACCTGATGCTCTCCGTATCGAGTTCCGGAACCTGATGCTCTCCGTATCGAGTTCCGGAACCTGATGCTCTCCGTATCGAGTTCCGGAACCTGATGCTCTCCATATCGAGTTCCGGAACCTGATGTTCTCCGTATCGAGTTCCGGAACCTGATGTTCTGCGTATCGAGTTCCGGAACCTGATGTTCTCCGTATTGAGTTCCGGAACCTGATGCTCTCCATATCGAGTTCCAGAACCTGCAGCTTGGAGCAAGAGTAGCAGTCATTATACTACCTTGAATGGTAAATTATAACATAACATAACATAGCAACACAATAACATACATTCATATCAATAATTCACTTTTTTGTTTTTAAATCCATTAGTTCCTGCCAAGGCAGAAGCTACTCTTCCTGGGTTTTATTAAGGATCCCCATTAGTTCCTGCCTAGGCAGCAGCTACTCTTCCTGGGTTTTATTAAGGATCCCCATTAGTTCCTGCCTAGGCAGCAGCTACTCTTCCTGGGTTTTATTAAGGATCCCCATTAGTTCCTGCCTAGGCAGCAGCTACTCTTCCTGGGGTCCAGCAAAAATGAAGGCAGTAATATACATTTTACAACAGATTCCACAAAGCATTAAGTGTGTGCCCTCAGGCCACTACTCCAATAACAACCCACGATCCAGGTGTACGTGTGTGTACAATGTGAATGTTGTGTGTTTATATGTGTTTTCTACCTGTGTGTGTGTGACTCTTCACAGTCCTCACTGTTTTTTTAAATTGACTGCTTGCGTGAATTACTTGATTTGGAATAGAGTTCCATGTAGCCATGGCTCTATGTATACAGAACAAAAATATAAACGCAACACACGTCATTTTCAAATATATTACTGAATTACAGTTCATATAAGGAAATGATAGATAGATAGATAGATAGAGAGATAGATAGAGAGAGAGATAGATAGATACAGTTGAAGTCGGATGCTTACATACACTTAGTTTGGAGTCATTAAAACTCGTTTTTCAACCACTCCACAAATTTCTTGTTAACAATCTATAGTTTTGGCAAGTCGGTTAGGACATTTACTTTGTGCATGACACAAGTAATTTTTTCAACAATATTTTACAGACAGATTATTTCACTTATAATTCACTGTATCACAATACTAGTGGGTCAGAAGTTTACATACACTAAGTTGACTATGCCTTTAAACAGCTTGAAAATTCCCGAAAATTATGTCATGGCTTTAGAAGCTTCTGATAGGCTAATTGACATCATTTGAGTCAATTAGAGGTGTACCTGTGGATGTATTTCAAGGCCTACCTTCAAACTCAGTGCCTCTTTGCTTGACATCATGGGAACATCAAAAGAAATCAGCCAAGACCTCAGAATTGTTTTGGGACCTCCACAAGTCTGGTTCATCCTTGGGAGCAATTTCCAAACGCCTCAAGGTACCACGTTCATCTGTACAAACAATAGTACGCAAGTATAAACACCATGGGACCACGCGGCCGTCATACCGCTCAGAAGGAGACGCGTTCTGTCTCCTAGAGATGAATGTACTTTGGTGCGAAAAATGCTAATCAATCCCAGAACAACAGCAAAGGAGTTTGTGAAGATGCTGGAGGAAACAGGTACAAAAGTTTCTATATCCACAGTTAAACGAGTCCTATATCGACATAACCTGAAAGGCCGCTCAGCAAGGAGAAGGCACTGCTCCAAAACCGCCATAAAAAAGCCAGACTACGGTTTGCAACTGCACATGGGGACAAAGATTGTACTTTTTGGAGAAATGTCCTCTGGTCTGATGAAAAAATAATAGAACTGTTTGGCCATAATGACCATTGTTATGTTTGGAGGTAAAAGGGGGAGGCTTGCAAGCCGAAGAACACCATCCAAACCGTGAAGCACGGGGGTGGCAGCATCATGTTGTGGGGGTGCTTTGCTGCAGGAGGGACTGATGCACTTCACAAAATAGATGGCATCATGAGGCAGGAAAATTATGTGGATATATTGAAGCAACATCTCAAGACATCAGTCAGGAAGTTAAAGTTTTGTCGCAAATGGGTCTTCCAAATGGACAATGACCCCAAGCATACTTCCAAAGTTGTGGCAAAATGGCTTAAGGACAACAAAGTCAAGGTATTGGAGTGGCCATCACAAAGCCCTGACCTCAATCCCATAGAAAATGTGTGGGCAGAACTGAAAAAGCGTGTGAGAGCAAGGAGGCCTACAAACCTGACTCAGTTACACCAGCTCTGTCAGAAGGAATGGGCCAAAATTCACCCAACTTATTGTGGGAAGCTTGTGGAAGGCTTCCCAAAACATTTGACCCAAGTTAAACAATTTAAAGGCAATGCTACCAAATACTAATTGAGTGTATGTAAACGTCTGACCCACTGGGAATGTGATGAATGAAATAAAAGCTGAAATAAATAATTCTCTCTACTATTATTCTGACATTTCACATTCTTAAAATAAAGTGGTGATCCTTTCTGACCTAAGACAGGGAATTGTTACTAGGATTAAATGTCAGGAATTGTGAAAAACTGAGTTTTAATGTATTTGGCTAAGGTGTATGTAAACTTCTGACTTCAACTGTAGATAGATAGATAGATTGAATGATAGATAGATAGATTGATAGATAGATAGATAGATGATGGATGGATGGATAGATAGATACCTGAGATTTTGATGAAAAGGTGACCAGTGTCAGGGAGGCCATGGTGAGAAAGAGATGCGGCCCAATTTACAGTAGATTACCTGGAGTTTTTACCTCTGGTGTACTGCATGGAATGTAGTAGTTATATAACTCTTCATTGTTCCGTGACTAACATCATAGTTAACATCATTAATTAGATAGCCTATCAGTCAAGGTATAACAGACTGTCTAAAATATTATTTTATTAAGTTTATATTGTTTGATTACAAACCATATTTTCTCTGTGTTAAATACATTTATGCTACTTTTAAACTTTTACACTGGCGGCTTTTATTTTGAAACGTAGATGGTAAAACTCCATGCACATGTCACGTCACGTGACCGTGTTTCCGGAAGCGCTGACTGGGGAAGTGTTGAATTAGCTAGCTGGTATTTGAGTGTAAAGAGCATTTTATCTGCTTTGCAGCCTGTAAAGAGAGTAATGTTTACCAACTGTTCCCTCGGACATTGTCATATTATCATTGCTGTGGTTCTTTGGTCCATTTGTGTAGACTCGCGGAAAATCAGAGGAATTTCATTATCGTGTAAGTCTTTCCCGAAGGAAACAAATCTGCTGTTGCAAAGATGAGCTAGATAGCCTGGTTTAGCTAGTCAACAAAACAGCCTCTCAGCATTTCCTTTACAATACTGGCATGTTTTACCAAACTAGGCCGACTGGACTAGTTGAACTAGCTAACGATAGCTGTCTAATTAGTTTGACAATATCACATACAACATTTGAATTATCCTTTGCTTTCTCCAAGCGTTGTGACTGTCAACACATCCAAAATCACATTTTATTGGTCACATACACATATTTAGCAGATGTTATTGCGGGTGTCAGTGAAATGCACCTGTCATTGAATCGCACATACAGCCCCGCTATAGGCTACTGTAACATGTAGTAACGCTTCTAGAATAGAGTAGAATACATCTTTATTTATTATTTTTTTTGCGTGGACATTGTGTCAGCCCAGGGATTTGAACCGGCAACCCCCTCGTTATGTGGCCCATCTCTCTCTAGCCTACTGCCGCCGACCCCGAAATGAGCTGTAAAGTCAATGCCATATAAGACTGTAAACAAATGATGATTAAGACAGTGTGGAATGAGAGAGGGAGGTCTGATTAACATAAAGTGGCAGAAGGGGGTAGCCTATTTTGATTCCCCGCCACTGGGGAGACATGGGTGGTCTGTAAGCAGATGTGTTAACCACTAGACAAACCCAAGTTTGTAAGTCAAGAATGTCAACACGACACACGCTTGACGTTTGCTTAGATTCCCCCCCCCCCCCTTGCTCTCTCTCTTTTAACAGATAAGAGGTTTTATAGAGAAAGAAAGTCCTTCCTGTGTATCGATGGGTCCAAAATGATCCCCTTTGACCAGGTGAATGACGACTACTGCGACTGTGTGGATGGATCAGATGAACCAGGTAAAGACGCTCGAGGTACAGGTTTCCCCTAACCACAAATAGAAGATCCGGGCCTGTATTCATAAAGGGTCTCCGAGTAGAAGTGCTGGTCTAGGATCAGGTCCCCTCTTTCCATGTAATCTTAATCCATTATGACAATGAAAGGCTAAACTGATCCTAGATCAGCACTCCTACTCTGAGACACTTTATGAATGCAGACCCAGATCAGCCAAATCCTAACTTTAACCATTAGGAAGATAATCCTTTTACTGATCCTGGACCAACAGTTGGATCAACTCCAGCAATGAGGGGGTTACAGCTGTAGACAGGTGTCATTGTGTGGACATAGGCTATACTTCACGATGATGAGTAGAATAACTTTTTGCACACCTGAAGTCACCTTTCAGATCACAGGTACAGTATATAGATGAAGCAAAAAAAACTGACGTGAGCTGGTAGAATGACTCCGTCATATTGACCATCTTCAAGACGTTCTGTAGGCATGTAGCCAAATAGTTGTATTGTAGCACATGTGGGTGATTGATTACTGGCCGGTGATAAAATCAAATCAAAATTTCAGCTTGCCTTTTTAAGTTTGGTACAATCAATGACTTTTCAGATATTTCAATGGGTTGACTTTATAATGTAATTGAAGTCCTTGTTTAGAGGTGTTAAGTTACCCATGGTAAGTGGGTGGTAAAACCATGATTTACCTGGCTGGTATAGTAATAGAGAATAGTCTATGTGTGTGTATAACGTCAGGTATACATGAGCAGGAAGCACAGAGTGTGTAAGGAGACAAGCAGTGCTCTTACACTTGACTAGATAACAGCTCTACTGATTCTTGACGATCCCTGGTTTTGATTTAGATATATGTGTATAAATATATGTGAATATATAATAATATATTCACACTTGCTGAGATTTCAAGTTCTCATGAGTTCTTTTGAACTCAAGGAACTAGGTTGCAAGTGAAAATAAAATTAGGGGTGTCAAACTTTTATTTTTTGCCCCGGGGACTGCATTCGATCATTGATAGACAGCCCTTTTCAGGTCTTGCCATAGATTTTAAAGCTGATTTAAGTCAAAACTGTAACTCTGCCACTCAGGAACATTCGCTGTCTTCTTGGTAAGCAAGTCCAGTGTAGATTTGGCCTTATGTTTTAGGTTATTGACCTGCTGAAAGGTGAATTCATCTTCCATTGTCTGGTGGATAGCAGACTGAACCAAGTTTTCCTCTAGGATTTTGCCTGTGCTTAGCTCTATTACGTTTATTTTTTATCCTGGAAAACTCCTCAGTCCTTAATGACTACAAGCATACACATAACATGATTCAGCCACCACTATACATTAACATATGGAGAGTGGGACTCAGTAATGTGTTGTATTGGAATTGACCCCAACATAACACTTTGTATTCAGGACAAAAAGTTAATTGCTTTGCCACATTTTTTGCAGTATTACTTTAGTGCCTTGTTACAAACCAGATGCATGTTTTGAAATATTTGTATTCTGTACAGGCTTCCTTCTTTTCACTCCGTCAATTAGGTTAGTATTGTGGAGTAACTACAATGTTGTTGACCCATCCTCAGTTTTCTCCTATCACAGCCATTAAACTGTTTTAAAGTCACCATTGGCCTCATGGTGAAATCTCTGAGCGGTTTCCTTCCTCTCTGGCAACTGAGTTAAGAAGGACGCCTGTATCTTTGTAGTGACTGGGTGCCTTGATACACCATCTTCATCATGCTCAAAGAGAGCTTCAATGTATGCTTTTTATATTTTTACCCATCTACCAATAGGTGCCCTTCTATGTGAGGCAATGGAAACATCGCCGGCCTTTGTGGTTGAGTCTGTGTTTTAAATTCGCTGTTCAACTGAGGGAACTTACAGATAATTGTATGTTTGGGGTACAGAGATGAAGTAGTCATTCAAAAATCATGTTAAACACTATTATTGCACTACAGAGTGAGTCCATTCAACTTATTATATGACTTGTTAAGCAGATTTTTACTCCTGAACTTATTTAGGTTTTCCATAACAAAGGGGTTGAATACTGATTGACTCAAAACATCTCAGCTTTTAATTTGTATATATATATATATATATATATATTTTTTTTTAAACTTAATTCCACATTGACATTATGGGTTATTGTGCATAGGCCAGTGACCAAACATATCAATTTAATTCATTTTAAATTCAGGCTGTAACACAACAAAATGTGGAAAAAGTGAAGGGGTATGAATACTTTCTGAAGCCCCTGTATTTCAGGGATTATTATCGAGCCTGACAACTGTATGAATGTCTGTTTTTATAATTTTTTGTCATTTTAAGAAATATTCAGTTTGTTTTCCGCCCCATTTTTTTCCCCCTTTAATTTCTCAACTCGGTCCGTCCGCTGGCCAGATTGGACCCGGTCCGTATGTTTGACACCCCTGTACTAAATGAATCCACTGGCACAATGAAGGAATGTATTAGTATAGTGGGTGATGAGGAATAGAGTGAATCTTTAGGCCAGACATATTTTCTTAAATGTTTAATGATTTTCATTTTTTTGGAAAAGTGAGGCGATAGAGCAAAACCTAAGATTAAAAACCAGACCCTCCTTTGTTAAGATATTATATCAACCTCAGTTCAACACCTAGCGACCTAATCAAGAGATTCTTGGGGAGGCTAAAAGAGGCCTAGTTCCACCATAATCCCAGAGGATTATCGCTTTATCGGAACTGCAGGACATTATTTAAAAAAA
>QNTS01003386.1:93631-118402 GCA_003317085.1 Hucho hucho | reverse complement strand
TCTACCTCTCCCCCTTGAACAGCATTCTGTCTTCATCCTCAAGACCCTCCCCTCCTCTTCCCCTTGAACAGCATTCTGTCTTCATCCTCAAGTCTCTCTCTCCTCTCTCTCCCATGGCGTGTGAAGCCTGCCGCTGTAAATCCTTTAATTAGATCATTTTTGTCCCCCTTCCCTCTTGTCTCTGAGCGCTGCAAGCTTTCAAAAAAATGGAACGTTTCCCGTTATCGCCGCCCCCTCCCCGTCACAGGCTTTCCTGGCTGTTTGTGACGGCACGCGGCAGCGGCACGCGGCAGCGGCAGGCGACTGAGAAAGAGAGGAACTAAGGGAGGGAGGGGTTAGTGTCTAACTCCGGCAGCGTTTTACCTTCTCATCCTCCCGCCTTGAATGGAGCCACTTAGAGTTGGTGGTTTGTCCTCTCGGCTCAGTGAGAGCTTTTAACCGTGTCGGGCTCTGGTGCTCTAGCTACTGCTCAACCAATGGGGTACCAGCGTAATTGAGGAATTTCCCACTGTGACCACTCTCGTGGCCTCTGGTCGCTCCCTGGCAAGTCTCAGAATGAAATCAGACCTAGCTAAGTAGTAGTTATTTTGTCAGGTGCTGAACATAGCTGTAGGCGTCAGCAGATTGGGATTTTTAAATGGCTGCATTTCAATGATCAATAAGAACACACAAAGAAGTTTTAGAGGTCAATGTGGCATTCTTGTCTTTGTTGAGATCTCTTGTTCTTGTGTACCTCATTGATTTGCCTGGAGTGTAATGCCTTTTACCGTTCTTCCCTCCAGACTGCTGTGATGCTTCAGATGAGTACAGGAGTCAAACGCCTTGCCAAAACACATGCAGGTCAGTTGGACTCAGAGTACACACCCCTGGTTGCCTAGGTCTAGCTCAGAGTACACACCCCTGGTTGCCTAGGTCTAGCTCAGAGTACACACCCCTGGTTGCCTAGGTCTAGCTCAGAGTACACACCCCTGGTTGCCTAGGTCTAGCCCTAAATCAGTTGCTTTGGAGCTGGAATGTGTTCCCATTGGCATGCCATCCGACATCCCAATTGAACACCTGGGTGAAATTGATATGAAATGCATTTCAGAAAGGATGTTTTCTGTATGAATAGCCTAATAAATGTTCCTGTTGTCCTAACCGTTCCGTACACATATGTGCAGGGTCAGAGCCTGTTGGGCCTACGTGACAGTGATAACCAGTGGACCTTCTTATACTGAATGTTAGCACCAGGGGGCGTGTTGTCACTGTGCTAGAAACCCGAGAGCTGTATTGACATAATATGATTCCTTTAGCAACCGTCCCTTAAATGTGAATATGTCACGGATAACAAGAGTTCAATATAGGCAGATAGAGTCACCACCTCATTGGCTTCTCATTTGCCGTCTTATTGTGCTTGTTTGCCAAATCGAACTAGAACACATAATAACAACAGCAGCCTGCTCTCAGTTCAATTGAGACGTTGTGGGATATTTTCCTCTGGATTAATTGGTTCTTTCCAAATGTCCAAACAACGCCTTAGATTTGCTGTCAAAACAACGAAGGGCCTCTAATTCCACTCAAGAAATGCTTGAAAGGAAAAAAGTATTATTTAAATATATACGAGGTGTGCGTACATTTTTCAGAAGCATATTTTTTAGCTAGACTCTCTTATGCCTCCAAGTCAAAGCATAGCCACAACCTCAATTAGTAAAACACCCCAATTAGTAAAACACCCCAATTAGTGAAACACCCCTAATTGCATTGATGTTCATTGCCACGGCTAGCACACGGGTACACCTTTGGCAAACACAAACACCAATATAGGTTTAATTTTCTTATGCCATATGCCTTAAAACTACAAACAAACAAAAATATTATACCTCATTTTCGACCTCACAACCTCCTTCCCTCTACTATATCTCGGGCAAAAAGAGATATCTGCACAGAATCCTCCTCTAGCTCATGTACCCAGTTATTTTCCCATTTGGACTGGGTGAGTACACTGTGAGCCCTCCAGAATTGGCCCATGGCATCACTGTTAGAAGGGGATGGGAGGTGTCCATGGAGACCGCAGACGGTGGGTTTTCTCAGTAATGATGGGGCGGCCACGGTTCCTTTCTTCCAGGAATCTGGGACAGAGGGAGCGAGCAGAGGTGGAGGGCCAGATGAGGGCCCTGGGTGAGGGGCTGAGGCTCAAGCAGCAGCTGATCGAGGAGGGAGTCCTCACCTGGCGGGAGAAACAGGTAGATAACAGTGGTAGTATACACTGGCTCCCTGTCTGACTGTTTACCCAGGGAAATCAGTCTGTTCCTACCCTGTCCAATCCTACATGTCTCCTAGACAAATAGTTGATACCAGAATACATGTTGCAACCATGCCATGTGTTGCTATGGTTACTGTTTAAACTAGCACCTACCCTACTGTATGTACATGTCTAACTACTACCACAATATTATAACAGCTGCCATGCTTAGCAACACCACCACCACCACCACCACTACTACTACTACAGCCATCCATAATCACTAAGCTCCACCATACTTACTACGATGACACGTAATAGTTAGCCGACTACGATGACACGGAATAGTTAGCCGACTACGATGACACGGAATAGTTAGCCGACTACGATGACACGGAATAGTTAGCCGACTACGATGACACGGAATAGTTAGCCGACTACGATGACACGGAATAGTTAGCCGACTCCGTCGCAACACAGATGCACACACAGACACCCTCCTCTGATTTCCAGCTGATAGGCTTCTTATACCCAGGGCACCTTTTTGTTGGATATTTCGGGTCAATGTTCTGTTTCTGTGTGTAGGTGATTGACAGATCCAGGCTGAGGGCTTGTACAACTCCCTGCCCCTACTTCTGTTCATGATCCTCTGCTCTGAATGTGTCTCTGTTGATATGGGAGAGTGCTTTAGGGGCTAGTCCTGGGAACCTTACATAATGACCCCAAGGGAACCTATCCTGAGGGGAGACTGTTAGAAGAACATCAGACCTTTTAGAGAACATTACTGGAATAATGTATCATATTGGAATTGTGCACCTATTTTTTCATGTTGAATCAACAGTTCCTTCCGGCATACTGAATAAATGAAGTTTTGTATTATGTTTCTGTTTTGATTTAAAAAAGATTGAGGACTAGATTGAATGACAATTACATGCAGTAAAAGAGAATGAAGGACATTCCATCTTTCGTAAATCTGCCATCAAAGTTTGCCACCAAATAATATAGTTTTTAGCCTTGTGTCGCTGATGGTAGCTAGTCATGTTAGCACTTAGGCTAGTTGTTTAGGCTTTAAGTTGATAATGTAGTCTGGAGGCACTTGTTTACCCAGACAGTGCTATACATTAGAGCAGGTATGCTCTCGCTAACTCAAAATGGACTCCATAAATCACTGGCTGCTGAATGTGGATAAGGAAGTAACATGCCCCAGAAAGCTAGTCATCCCTATCGTAACCACGGCTCTAGAATTCATCATTGCATTATGAGAAACTCTCAGAGGGGATATTTGAATGTAATATACACACACACACACACATTTTGTTCATTAATTGGACTATTACAGAGAGTGATGATAGTCTATGCTTCTCTGTCATTCAGTGTCATTTTGGTGCCACGGCAACACCGCCTGGCGCTGGTGATTTTAAATAGTCCATTGTGTAGGCCCCTCTGCAGTTACAGCAGAGCTGCTGCTGTGAATACAGAAAGAGAGAAAAATAACTGAATAGGAGGCTCAATACTTGAGATTCATCATTAAATCCATTCAGGGCCCCACTCTCTAAATGAATGAGATACAATTTAAGGAGTTGTACATTTGCACCCACTCCATCACTTCCATGACTTCTATACAACACATCCCCCCCCCCCACTCTTTCCTTTTCATACAGCAAAACATGCACAGAAAGGTATTCATGCTTGACCATTAAGCTTGCCCAAGATATACCATCTAACTTTTATTTAGTAAAGTAGTTCTGTAATAAATGTGATGCGTTGTAATATTGTGTTAGGTGGCCATCGGGCGTAGTGTTGCATTGAGTTGAGGATGTCTTCCATTTTTGTTTCATCTCCTCAGGCCCAGCTTCGTGACCTGCAGCGGGTCTCTGACGACCTACAGTCCCAACTGGATGATCTCAGGAAGGAGGAGGCAAGGAGGAAGGAGGAGGCAGACGCACTCAGAGAGCGGGAGATAGGGGCACGGGAAACGGCGGACAACAGTAAGTGTCATGACAACCAATAGAGTAGTGACAGGGCTACACAGTCAGGGATTGTTAGGTCAGTGCTGGGGTCAAGGTTCCATATAAGGTCATAGTTTTCGTTTTGGCGCCGAGTTTTGTGAAAAGGTCATTGCTAGAGTAAGCAAGCGGCACGGTAAGGGTAACAGGGTCATGCTCCATTCTTTGATGGAAGTGAATTGACCCCAACCCTGCAGGGCAGCATTTAGGGTGACATATTGGAGGGTTACGGTTAGAGCGAGGGTGCGTTAAAACAGCTGCATCATATAAATATCGGGGGGGCTGAGTAACCGCATATTTTCATACTGTATCCTTCCTGTACATCGCTTGAAGTTGGAGGGACGAGTTTATTCTGAGTCATAGGGAAAATTCCCCTTACCACAGTGTGAGTAGGAATTGAAAAGTTACCGGTAATTTACCAAAGTTACCAGGATCTTCAGTAATTTTGGTAGATAACAGAAAATCTATGGCAATCTATCATAACTTTGGTAATTTATTATATAGTATTCATTTATATCTGTGTCCGTATGGTTCAAGAGAAAATAGCCAAATTAATGAAAAAAGCATAGAATCAACAAAATAAATTGCCCAACTATTTACTTTTTTCAAAACTGTTTTGACGGTAAAACAACATTTGCATATTTACATAGTAAAATAAATAGAAGTTTGTAAAAAAATATATAAAGGATATGTCATACTGAAAACCTCATATTAAACTCTATTGGTGTTCACTAAGTTGATGGTTTATATTAAGGATAATGTTTTACAGCTTTCTCATTCCATTTGAATGATTTGACATATTTTACATGTGATAAGGTCACAAAGAAGAAGAGAGATAATTACAGACACCTGTGATAATCTGAAGGACCCAAAAGGGCCACTAGATTTCTTGTGATAGATTACATAAAATCCTTGAAAGATACCAACATTCTGGGAGTTTACTGGTCGAGTTTCCAGCAATATACCCTCCTCTTGCTACCCTAAGTCTGCGTAAGCAGGACATGCATTGAATACTGCTTTTCTGGGGCTGGGGGACAGTTGGGTTGGTTGGGGAAACACTCCCTGTGCAAGGACTCCAAATCCATTACGTGGGGGGGGGGCAAAGCAAAGGTTTGGATATTTAAATTGGATCAGAATTGGGCCTCTGTGTAGTTTGCATAATTAATCGCCTGTGATTCAGTGGCAAAGTGGGTACAGAGAGCGGCAGCCAGGAAATCCCGAATGAATTAGTCACTCACTTTATCAAACATTCCCATTATACAACACCCCCCCCCCCCCCCCCCCCCCCTCCCCTGTCAACCAATCTTAATGGAGACATCATTTAATAGGCCACCATTTTAGGCAGCCTGTGTGTTATTAGTAAGGCCTAAATGTTACTGTGGTATGGTGTTGTACCTAGATCTTCCCCCTCTTCTTCTTTTCATTTACAACTGTCCTCCGTGTCCTCAAGCTTCAAGATTGATTTGCTGTCGAGGCCCATCTTGCCACCTCCGGGAAAAAAAAAGTTTTGGATCAGGGCGTTGGAAAGGTCACTTGACTTTGGCGTCGCCGCGGAGCCCCCATCCATCAGCCTCCCGCGGTGCCAGCTGACCTTTCCCAGGGGCACGTTTTAATGACACGTTAATGACACGCGTGTGTGCGTCGCTCAGTCGTGTTCCGGGGGCACACGGTCTCCCTTTCTGCATCCTTTTCATCAAATCTTCTGGGTGTTACACCCATTCATTTTCACTTCCCACGCTAATGACTGCTTTGTTTCGGGAGAGGGCGGGGGGTGTAGCATGTACAGTTGAAGTCGGGAAGTTTACAAACACCTTAGCCAAATACATTTAAACTCAGTTTTTCACAATTCTTGACATTTAATCCTAGTAAAAAATCACTGTCTTAGGTCAGTTAGGATCACCACTTTATTTTAAGAATGTGAAATGTCAGAATAATAGTAGAGAGAATGATTTATTTCATCACATTCCCAGTGAGTCAGAAGTTTACATACACTCAATTAGTATTTGGTAGCATTGCCTTTAAATTGTTTAACTTGGGTCAAACATTTCGGGTAGCCTTCCACAAGCTTCCCACAATAAGTTGGGTGAATTTTGGACCATTCCTCCTGACAGAGCTGGTGTAACTGAGTCAGGTTTGTAGGCCTCCTTGCTCTCACACACTTTTTCAGTTCTGCCCACAAATTTTCTATGGGATTGAGGTCATGATGATGGCCACTCCAATACCTTGACTTTGATGTCCTTAAGCCATTTTGCCACAACTTTGGAAGTATGCTTGGGGTCATTGTACATTTGGAAGACCCATTTGCGACCAAGCTTTAACTTCCTGACTGATGTCTTGAGATGTTGCTTCAATATATCCACATAATCTTCCCTCCTCATGATGCCATCTATTTTGTGAAGTGCACCAGTCCCTCTTGCAGCAAAGCACCCCCACAACATGATGCTGCCACCCCCGTGCTTCACGGTTGGGGTGGTGTTCTTCGGCTTGCAAGCCTCCCCCTTTTACCTCCAAACGTAACAATGGTCATTATGGCCAAACAGTTCTATTATTGTTTCATCAGACCAGAGGACATTTTTCCAAAAAGTACAATCTTTGTCCCCATGTGCAGTTGCAAACCGTAGTCTGGCTTTTTTATGGCGGTTTTGGAGCAGTGGCTTCTTCCTTGCTGAGCGGCCTTTCAGGTTATGTCGATACAGGACTCGTTTTACTGTGGATATAGATACTTACCTGTTTCCTCCAGCATCTTCACAAGCTCCTTTGCTGTTGTTCTGGGATTGATTTGCACTTTTCGCACCAAAGTACGTTCATCTCTAGGAGACAGAACGCGTCTCCTTCTGAGCGGTATGACGGCCGCGTGGTCCCATGGTGTTTATACTTGCGTACTATTGTTTGTACAGATGAACGTGGTACCTTGAGGCGTTTGGAAATTGCTCCCAAGGATGAACCACACTTGTGGAGGTCTACAATTTTTTTTCTGAGGTCTTGGCTGATTTCTTTTGATGTTCTCATGATGTCAAGCAAAGAGGCACTGAGTTTGAAGGTAGGCCTTGAAATACATCCACAGGGACACCTCCAATTGACTCAAATGATGTCAATTAGCCTATCAGAAGCTTCTAAAGCCATGACATCATTTTCTGGAATTTTCCAAGCTGTTTAAAGGCACAGTCAACTTAGGTTATGTAAACTTCTGACCCACTGGAATTGTGAAACAGTGAATTATAAGTGAAATAATCTGTCTGTAAACAATTGTTGGAAAAATTACTTGTGTCATGCACACAGTCGATGTCTTAACTGACTTGCCAAAATGATGGTCCCTTTGCGTTAATGTTTGGTGTCGTGAGCTGGTCAGGGAGCTGGTCAGGGGAGCTGGTCAGGGGAGCTGGTCGAGGAGCTGGTCAAGGAGCTGGTCAAGGAGCTGGTCAGGGAGCTGGTCAGGGGAGCTGGTCAGGGGAGCTGGTCAAGGAGCTGGTCAGGGAGCTGGTCAGGGGAGCTGGTCAGGGGAGCTGGTCAGGGGAGCTTACTATTCTCTGACTACTTTCACTACATTCTTAAAGAAAATAATGTACCTTTTACTCCATACAATTTCCCTGACACCCAAAAGTACTCATTACATTTTGAATGCTTAGCAAGACAGGGAAATGGTCTAATTCACGCACTTAGCAAAATAACATCCCCGGTCATCCCTCCTGCCTCTGATCTGGTGTACTCACTATACACACATGCTTTGTTTGTAAATAATGTCTGAGTGTTGGAGCGTACCCCTGGCTATCCGTAAATAAGAAAATGGTGCCTTCTAGTTTGCTTAATATAAGGAATTTGTAATGATTTATACTTTTGATACTTAAGTATATTTTTTGCATTTCCCTTTTACTTTTGATACATACGTATATTTCAAACCAAATACTTTTAGACTTTTACTCAATCAGTATTTTACTGGGTGACTTTCACTTTAACTTGAGTCATTTTCTATTAAGGTATCTTTACTTTTACTGGAGTATGACAATTGGGTACTTTTTCAACCACTGGAGGTTTACATGAATGCCCTCTGTATGTTGTCTGTATGTTGTACAATGCATCGTGTGTGTATGTGTGTGTGCGTGCGTGAGGTACAGGGTCTTGGAGTCAACTCCATGCTATATTTAAGCAAAAAGGCACGAGAGGGTGTGGTATATGACCAATACACCACGGCTAAGGGCTGTTCTTAGGCACGACGCATGGACACAGACCTTAGCCGTGGTATATTGGCCATATATCACAAGCCCCTGAGGTGCCTTATTGCTATTATAAACTGGTTACCAATGTAATTAGAGCAGTAAAAATATATATTTTTGTCATACCCGTGGTATACAGTCTGATATACCACGGCTGCCAGCCAATCAGCATTCAGGGCTCGAACCACCCAGTTTATAATAGCATTCATTACCTTACCTTATAGTAGGTCTCATGGCTCCTTGTTGCCAGTTCCTGGAGTGGTGAACTGAACTGGCAAGTCCCACCTTTGTCAAGCAGGGCTCTGGATGTCCTTCTATTTAATCTACATCCTTATTGATTGTTCAAGGGCCTAAACATTTCAGACTGCCTTTCCCTTCCCAGCTACAACCAAACATGATGATATTTTAAGGTACCACATTCCACACCACTAAAGCATGAAACACCAAAAAAAAGAGGTACTTATCACAGTGGGAGGTAGTTCCTTCTCTTGCGAGATCAAAAAGCGGTACCTGCTGCATGCCTACCCGGTAGTGACGAACCTACCGATTTTTTTATTTATTTGTAGAATCGCAATGCTCGTCAGTGACCAACAAAAAGTGCAACAAAAAAAAGTCACTCTTCATATGTAGGCTATGGGATGGTAGCTAGCTAAGTGCACAGACGCAATCCGCACAACACTAAATACTTCCTCCAAGCTAGTAGCTAGTAATGACATTATAACTAAATCACAATGGATTAGCTAGTTTCCATGAAACAGCTGCTGAGTTAGTGCAGTCTCCTTAGCTAGCTAGCTATGTTGTGCTAGCTTGCGAATATGCTAGCTAACGTTAGCTAGCTAGCAAAACATTTGGCTATGGGCTACCACTGGCAGTATGGGATTATGGAGAGTGTATTCAATTGTTCTTCATCATCTTGCTAGGTAGTTTATCTAGCTGTGGCTAGTAACAACAAGGGTTTATTCTACAAAATAGCAACATTAGTGCAGATAGCTTGGAATCTAGACCATAAGCAATACGCACATATACTCTATGCATTGCCAAACAACACTACTGCCACCTTCTGGTTTGGAGTATTTTAACAAGGCTGAGTGTCTGACTAGTTCCAAGGTCTTTGCTGTGTGAAAAGAAAAGAGATTGACTGCAAACACTCTGTTCAGAGGTGCTAAGTACTGTCGGCAGGCAAACGTTTGACAATCCTACCGGTGTGTCGGAGCTTTAACATTTAACCAGATTCCTAGTAAATGAAATATGTTATCTTCAATCAATTATTTATTTACTCTGCATGGGTGCTTTTAGTCCTCTTCAGCATGCCGAATAAAACAAAAATATAATATAACAAAAAAGAAACCATAGTCAATAAGACAAGTTCACAGACATTATGGCCATTAAGAACCCTTCTGATTTTAGGAACTTTTGATTCCTCCCATCATCATGTATTCCTCCCAGCATCATGTATTCCTCCCAGCATCATGGATTCCTCCCATCATCATGGATTCCTCCCATCATCATGGATTCCTCCCATCATCATGGATTCCTCCCATCATCATGGATTCCTCCCATCATCATGGATTCCTCCCATCATCATGGATTCCTCCCAGCATCATGGATTCCTCCCAGCATCATGTATTCCTCCCATCATCATGTATTCCTCCCATCTTCATGGATTCCTCCCATCATCATGGATTCCTCCCATCATCATGGATTCCTCCCATCATCATGGATTCTTCCCATCATGGGAAAACAGTCAAGCTCAGCATTTTAACCCTTAAAGATATGGGCCTTTATCCAGTCCAGTACCAAGCTAAAACCCTCAAAAGGGTAACAAAGAATGAGATTGATGGGGATTAAATGATTGATATAAACAGACGTATCCCTTTTATAAAGAAACATTGACCCTTCATACCATCTTGTCTGTTTTTTTTTTTATATCTGTACATGTCAATATGGGGCCAAAGGTGGCAAATACCAACACAGGGGCAAGTAGATATTATGGTTCCCACATTGCCTGTGGGTTGCTTCTTCTGAGCCAAAATGGAGTTTTCTCCTTTGATTACCGCTGCAGTTGATCAAGGCCGTCTTTGGGGGTTCATACCAGATATTGGGGAGGGCCGTGTTATTGGTGCCCTCAAAGGCAATTGCAAAGCGACGTGTGTCAGGGGGCAATGACTCCGGGAGGATTTAATGGAATAAAGACATTAAAAAAAAGAGTTGTTATTTAAGAGCTCTCTGTGTCTTCAGTGGTATTGACTCCATGGGTTAGTGGTTTCTCTTTGGAAATGTACTGGGGAATAAAACATTTAGAGTGATGCACGTTAGGAACGGGTGATCAATTGACTTACAAGTGCACACACAGACGTTTGTTTGTTTGTTTGTTGACACGTTGCCTATGTTAACAGTTTTCGAGCAGCGCTGTGAATGAACTGTGAAGTCTGTTAGCCATCTTCGATCATCATAGGCTAATCTTGAGCCTTAGAAATAATAAAATAAAAATGTATTCTGTCACTGTTCCTATTGGGGGAATCCGGTCCTTCAAAAGCTTCTATCAAGTCTTAATACATGCAAGATACCTCTATACAACTCCTCCCACAACAGATGTGCACTATCATGTGAGATCGTATTAGGCGGATTAACGTGCGTTCACATTGACTTTAGTCTATTAGCATTCCTAGATCTCTATCTCAAACTCCGGCGGCGGTAATTTTGCTTTTTAAAGGAAAATGTCACACGTTGTTTTGACAGAGCGCGGACAGCATTACCCGAGTCATCACGCGTTTATTTGATATTTTTTTGTTCATTAGCTAGGCTAACCGATGTTGCTCGGCATTCACTGTCTTAGTGGGAGGTCTTTGTTTGGCAAAGAATTGTTGGGAGATTTGTGGTTAAATCCTCCTTGAATAACAAAGCTCGTTATTAGGGAGGAGGAGGGGGGTGGGAGAACTCATTGAATGGGTTGTTTATAGAACCTTCTTCCTAATGTCCACCGTGGTATTGGGTTCACAAGGAGGTCGGTAGTCCCCCCAATCTTCCCATGAATACAGACAGTAGCCTACATGCACCATATTATCCTCCCCCCCCAAACCCCTGGATATTAATAGCACTAGAGCTGAATGGCGGGAACCCGGTTACCGGGATTTACTGCCCAAAACCACTCCCTTTTCCCGGGATAAATAACTGAGAAGAAAACGGTCAATTATTATAAATTATTTATATGAACAGCATGGCGTGAAATGGAACTGTTAAATGATATGCAATGTCTAAATCTGGCTTCTCAATGGCCTCTGCCTGATGAATCATCAACGCTGAGGGTGGAGACAGACAGCCCACCTCAGTATGGAGCGCAGTCCACAATGCATGTAGACTGTTCTCATCATGGTAACTTTTTCTCTCTCTCGTGACAGGTAGGCCTACATTTGCTGTAGCATAGCCTATGTAATAGCCTAATCTAATATAATGACCCAATGCATGTCTAATTTACCCATCTCCATCTGACTTTCGGTGGTCACCTTGTTTTTTTATTTTTATTTTTATTGTAAAGATGTAAAAAAAAAAAAACATTTTTTTATTGCAGCTACAGCATTTTTGAAACAGCCTATCACTTGAATATCGTTGCTTTAAATCAGTGCACACGCAAGCACTTTCTCGCAGTCTTTCTCTCTCTCCGTCAACATTCAAATTGCATCCAAAATAGATCATCCTGTTCTAGATTGATATATATATATATATATATATATATATATATATATATATAGCCCTGTACACATTGATGTCCTAGCCTCAGGTAATACATTCAATGCTGTACTAGCCTTATATTTAGCTAATTCATTCTTAATAAGCTTCTAACTTATAGCTTTTCTCTTGTGCAATACGCAAGCAACTGTGCTCCACTGGACTCTCTTTTAAAAAAAAAAAACTCCTTTATCCTATGTATTGGATAATGGGCTTGGGCTCATTTAAATATCAGTAATGTGTGGCTCATAACATATTAAATATACTGTATGGCTCATCAGGCCCCAGGTAGCATCAGGTTAGAATTGTCATGCTGATCAAAACTCTTAACAACCCTAAATAGCACTGCCCCATATTCAAATCCTCTCTCTGTCCCATTGTATTGAAGTATGTCATGTTCTGATGTGGAGTTACATGGGTCCACTCAGAGTCCTAGGAGTTTCTTCAAGTTGACGGCTATTCCAGCGGTTGACCTGATTTTTTTTTTACTTTGGAGCGTCTGCAAGCTGGCTTGCTGCTTGTTTTCTAAAGGTCCACATTTGGCCCATCCATGAAGCCAACAGTACTTGGTTTAAAAGCACATCAAGTGCACTTGACACCCGAGAGCAAGACCTTGACATTGATACCATTCTATTATTGTGACAAAATGTTCAGAATATAATATTATGTCAAGGATTCTTACCATTCTATTATCGGGATGTTAACTTGAGACCAAATGTTCAGAATGTAGTATTATGCCAAGGATTCTTAAGATACAGTACCAGTCAAAAGTTTGGACACATCTACTCATTCCAGGCCTTTTCTTTATAATAGTGAAGACAGCAAAACTATGAAATAAAACATATGGAATCATGTAGTAACCAACAAAGTGTTAAATCAAAATATATTTTAGATTCTTCTTCAAAGTATCCACTCTTTTACTTGATGACAGCTTTGCACACTCTTTGCATTCTCTCAACCAGCTTCATGAGGTAGTCACCTAGAATGTATCTCATTTAACTACTTAGGGAGCAGTGCTAGCGCCCCACTCCCGACACTACCCGGTGAAATGTAAGGCGCCAAATTCAAAATCCAAAAGTTGAATTATTAAACATTCATCAATATACAAGTGTTGCATAGTCATCAAAAGCTCTGCTTCTTGGCAATATCACAGCGTTGTCAGATTTCAAAAAGGCTTTATGGCGAAAGCACAACATTTGATTGTTTGAGGATAGCCCCTACAATATTTAACCATTAGCATAAATTCATAAACCAGCGCGGTTCACACAAAACCCATTTCACAGCGAAAACAAATCCCTTACCTTTTGAAGAACTTCTGCTGAGGGCTTCCCAAGTGTCCAACGAAGACATCAAATGGCTCTTTTGTTAGAAAAAGTCATTTATTATATCCATAAATCTCAGTTTGGTTGGCGCGTTATGTTCAGAAAATCCAACGTCGAATCGCCCATTGAAACGTGAAGAGAACGCGTTCAAATATACCTATAAACTTTTCCTAAATAAATCAAATACCAGTTATAATTCATCCTTAGCTATCCTTTTATGAATATTAGTGATAATATTTCACTCGGATGGTCACCTAAACGTTATATAAGTAAAATAAAGTGGGGCGCGCACCCAGACTCGCGCCCGAGAAAACATTTCAGGTCCCCTTACCATTTCCTGTTCCTATCCGTTTTGCTTACTCCAATGACTCCCAGTCTTTGTATATAGACTGTTGACATCTAGTGGAAGCCATAGGTACTGCAATCCAGGAGCTGGATTACCTTGAAGTCAATGGGGAGAGTGTCAAACAGAGCAAAGGTCACCAAAAACGGCATTTCCGGATGGATTTTCCTCGGGTTTTCGCCTGCTATATCAGTTCTGTTATACTCACAGACATTATGGTAACACTTTTAGAAACTTCAGAGTGTTTCCTATCCAATAGTACTAATTATGTGCATATCCTATTTTCTTAGCCTGAGTGGCAGGCATTTTACTTTGGGCACGCCAGACTCTCCAAAACCGTCACCTCTGCTGCCGCTCCCTAAGAAGTTAACAGGTGTGCCTTGTTAAAAGTTAATTCATGGAATTTCTTTCCTTAATGTGTTTGAGCCAATAAGTTGTGTTGTGACAAGGTAGGGGTGGTATACAGAAGATAGCCCTATTTGGTAAATTACCAAGTCCATAATATGTCAAGAACAGCTCAAATAAGCAAAGAGAAATGACAGCCCATCATTACTTTAAGACATGAAGGTCAGTCCATCCGGAAAATTTCAAGAACGTTTTTGAAAGTTTCTTTAAGTGCAGTCGTAAAAACTTTCAAGCACTATGATGAAACTGGCTCTCATGAGGACCGCCACAGGAAAGGAAGACCCAGTTACCTTTGCTGCAGAGGATAAGTTCATTAGAGTTAACTGCACCTCAGATTGCAGCCCAAAAAAATGCTTCACAGAGTTCAAGTAACAGACACATCTCAACATCAACTGTTCAGAGGAAACTGCATGAACCAGGCCTTCGTGGTCGAATTGCTGCAAAGAAACCACTACTAAAGGACACCAATAAGAAGAAGGGACTTGCTTGGGCCAAGAAACACGAGCAATGGACATTAGACCAGTGGAAATCTGTCCTTTTGGTCTGATGAGTCCAAATTTGAGATTTTTGGTTCCAACCGCCGTGTGACTATGTGAGACGCAGAGTAGGTGAAGAGATGATGTCCGCATGTTGAAGCACGGAGGTGGAGGTGTTATGGTGTGGGGGTGCTTTGCCTGTTACACTGTCTGTGATTGATTTATTAAAAATTCAAGGCACACTTAACCAGCATGGCTACCACAGCATTCTGCAGCAATACACCATCCGATCTGGTTTGCGCTTAGTGGGACTATGATTTGTTTTTCAACAGGACAATGACCCAAAACACACCTCCAGGCTGTGTAAGGGCTATTTTACCAAGGAGAGGGATGTAGTGCTGTATCAGATGACCTGGCCTCCATAATCCCCTGACCTCAACCAAATTGAGATGGTTTGGCATGAGTTGGACCGCTGAGTGAAGGAAAAGCAGCCAACAAGTGCTAAGCATGTGTGGGAATTCCTTCAAGGCTGTTGGAAAAGCATTCCTCATGAAGCTGGTTGAGAGAATGCCAAGAATATGCAAAGCTGTCATAAAGGGTGGCTACTTTGAAGAATCTAAAATCTAAAATATATTTTGATTTAACACTTTGTTGGTTACTACATGATTCCATATGTGTTATTTCATAGTGTTGATGTCTTCACTATTATTCTACAATGTAGAAAATAGCAATAATAAAGAAAAACCCTAGAATGAGTAGGTGTGTCCAAACTTTTGACTGGTACTATTTAAAGCTTATATACGAATTTCCCTCAGTGCTGATTTCATTTGGCTTTTGTTTCTTTTGTGCCCCTCTCAGGGAAGTCTTCCATGCCCTCCCCTCTCATGGAAGTCTTCCATGCCCTCCCCTCTCATGGAAGTTTTCCATTTTAACCCCTGAAACAAAGAAGCTCCCTGAATGATTTGTTACATGTACTGCAGGTATAGATCTTAAGGGCCCATCTGATGTGTTCCATTCTCTTCTCTCCCTTTACTTTAAGAGCTCTCGGTGTGCAATCACTACGGTAACGCTCCACGGATGACTGATGGTCTCCATTAGTAAACATAGCAAGCTATATGTGCCGTCTGCCAGGAGAGCCAGTGCCTCTGAACTCGCTTCCCTCCCTCCCTCACTCTCCCTTCCACTCTCTCTCTCTCTCTCTCTATCTCCCGCCCATTGTACGGCTCTGTCTGCTACAGCTCTGCAGTGAACGGAGGGAGGAGATTGTCTCCCACGAGATGAGTGGAAGAAAGGATGGAGAGAGCAGAGGGACTGCAGCAGGGTGGGATATCAGGATGGAGAGAGCAGAGGGACTGCAGATGGGTGGAGAATGTCAAGCAGCAAGGGTGGGATATCAATCAAATGTATTTATGAAGCCCTTTTTTACATTAGCAGATGTCACAAAGTGCTATACAGAAATGCCAGCAGTTGAAACACAGGAAATGTCTTTGAAATGACAGATACAGAATATCACCTCACCATGTTACCATGAACCCATGCAACAGTTGAATACATGGAAAGGTTTCCATGAAATAGAGATAAAAGGCATATTGTTTCTTGACGCTGAAAGCAGCAGTATATGGACCAGGAAAGGCTGCAGTCCTTGGATTTGGTTAGAAGTGTTGGTGACAGTGGCTAAGTAAACAAACCCCACAACATGGCTCTTGTCCATAGACTGCTTACATAAATTAGTCATTTTGTAATTTGGGTTAACTGTCACTTTAAAATTCAGAGTTGACATGAAATGTAGTTTCTCCTTTAATGATTCTTCGTCCTTTTTGAGTTTTGTGACCTTTTTTGGAATCTAGAACAAAGGTTGGGGTGAATTCCACATTGAATTCTAATTAGAATCTCTCTCCCTGTAAATTACCTTTTAATTCAATTCAAATTCCAGGTCAGTCTTTAAATTCAGAGATAATTAAATTCCTCTCATTTCCAATGTTTGGTAAATTCCAAGAATTCAATTCCAATTCCACAAATTCCAATTAAATTCCCTCAGGCTTTTAACACGTCTGTCACGATCTTCAATGACGGACCAAGGTGCAGCGTTCCGGGTTGAGGAAAAACATGTTTATTAGTCTAACTCACCCAAACAAAAACAATGAACGAAGATCATACGGTGTAGCACCAACAGCACATACAAACAAACAAAGTCCACTTCCCACCAAGACAGGAGGGAAAAAGGGCTACTAAAGTATGGTTCCCAATCAGAGACAACGATAGACAGCTGTCCCTGATTGAGAGCCATACTTAGCCAAAACAAAGAAATACAAATAGAACATAGAATGCCCACCCCAAATCACACCCTGACCAAACCAAAATGAGACATCAAAAGGCTCATACAGGTCAGGGCGTGACAGTACCCACCCCAAAGGTGCGGACTCCGGCCACAAAACCTGAACCTATTGGGGAGGGTCTGGGTGGGCATCTATCCACGGTGGCGGCTCTGGTGCGGGACGTAGACCCCACTCCACCTCTGGCTCCCTCCGCTTTAGTGGCACCTCTGGGGTGGGCACCCTCGTTGCGGGCCCCGGACTGGGCACCTTCGTTGCGGGCCCCGGACTGGGCACCCTCGTTGCGGGCCCCGGACTGGGCACCCTCGTTGCGGGCCCCGGACTGGGCACCCTCGTTGCGGGCCCCGGACTGGGGACCGTTTCTGGAGGCTCCGGACCGTCTCTGGAGGCTCTGGACTGGGCACCCTCGTTGCGGGCCCCGGACCGTCTCTGGAGGCTCCGGACCGTCTCTGGAGGCTCCGGACTGGGGACCGTCTCTGGAGACCCCGGGCTGTGGGGGAGCACTGGAGATCTGGTGCTGGGAGCAGTGGCAGGATGTGCCGAGCTCTGCAGACGCACAGGGAGCCTGGTGCGTGGAGTAGGGACAGGCCTCGCCGGGCTCTGAAGGCGCACAAGGGACCTGGTGCGTGGAGTAGGGACAGGCCTCGCCGGGCTCTGAAGGCGCACAAGGGACCTGGTGCGTGGAGCAGGGACAAGACGTGCCGGGCTCTCGATGCGCACAGGGGACCTGATGCGTGGAGCAGGGACAGGACTGGCCGGGCTCTGAAGGCGCACAGGGAACCTGATGCGTGGAGCAGGGACAGGCCGTGCCGGGCTCTGAAGGCGCACAGGGGACCTGATGCATGGAGCGGGAACAGGCCGTGCCGGGCTCTGAAGACGCACAGGGAGCCTGGTGTGTGGAGCGGGAACAGGATACACTGGGCCGTGGAGGCGCACTGGAGGTCTCGAGCGTACAGCCTGCACAACCCGTCCTGGCTGAATGGCTAATTTCGCCCGGCCACTGCGGGACGCTGGCACAGGACGTACTGGGCTGTGGAGACGCACCGGAGACACAGTACGCAGAGCCGGCGCAGGATATCCTGGTCCGAGGAGGCGTACTGGAGACCAAGAGCGCTGAGCCGGCACCCTCCTCCCAGGCTGAACACTCCCCTTAGCTCGACAGATGCGGGAAGCTGGCATGTCGCGCACCGGGCTGTGAACACGCACTGGTGACACCGTGCGTTTCACCGCCTTACACGGTGCCTTACCAGTGCGATGCTCCTTCTGGTAGATCTCCAACCTGGCCCAGCCAAACTCCCCGTGTGCCCCCCAAAAAATTTTTTTGGGGGCTGCCTCTCGGGCTTAAATGCCAGCCGTGTTCCCGCATACTTCTCCTCGTAGAAACGCCGCTCCGTCTTTGCTGCCTCCAGCTCCTCCTTGGGACGGCGGTATTCCCCAGCCTGCCTCCAAGGTCCCTTACCGTCCAGGATCTCCTCCCATGTCCAGGACTCCAGATAACTACGCTGCGTGGTCTCTTGGTGGTGGGAAGTTCTGTCACGATCTTCAATGACGGATCAAGGTGCAGCGTGCCGGGTTGAGGAAAAACATGTTTATTAGTCTAACTCACCCAAACAAAAACAATGAACGAAGATCATACGGTGTAGCACCAACAGCACATACACACTAACAGAGTCAACTTCCCACAAAGACAGGAGGGGAAAAGGGCTACTAAAGTATGGTTCCCAATCAGAGACAACGATAGACAGCTGTCCCTGATTGAGAGCCATACTTAGCCAAAACAAAGAAATACAAATAGAACATAGAATGCCCACCCCAAATCACACCCTGACCAAACCAAAATGAGACATCAAAAGGCTCATACAGGTCAGGGCGTGACAACGTCACTGTTGAAATGATTTAAAACAAATCCTGCAGCCAATGTTTGATACTTTGTCCATTAAATCCATTTAGTGGGAAATGTAAAAATACTGAATTCCAAAGATGAAATGTTTTTTTTTAAATACAGTCTAATCAATTCAATTCCATAACTTGAAGATTGTTGAAATTCGAATTGAATTCAAATTACATTCTCCACCTTATGAGTGAAATCAAGAATTTAAATTGGAATTTCAAGTTAAATAGGAATTTACCTTAACCGTGGATCTATAGATTTAAGTTAAATATTGTCCAGTGCATTCAGTGTTCATATTTTGCTCTGTTAAATATCTAAACACAGGGATTCTTAATACAGCACACTGTATGGTGAAAAAAAAAGGCTAATTTCACAATTAACTTTTCCATAATTAGCCAAATCATGTACAGAAAGCTAATTATGGCGGATGTGTAATTAGCATTATGTAAAGTGCTTCTTTCTACATCTCCGGGGCCAATCAGTTTACCCCCTTTCAGATTCCCAGCTTCTGAGTCAATGATAAGGGATTGGTTAATAGTGAATGGAGGTCAACTTCCCCCGCCGTTGCTTCATCTCGTTTCTTGTGATCGGGAAATGAATGTGGCTCACGTGGTTCCGTGAAGGAGAACGGGAGTGCGGGAGTGCGGCCTCTTTTTTCCCTCCCAGTTCCATGAAAACTAGGGCGAATGGCGAACAGAGGGGAAATCATGTCATTATAGTGCCGTGCAGCACAAAGCTCCCTGATTGCATTCTGGATCCTGACACGTTTTTATGTTTTATGTTTTATGTATTTTTATTTTTTTTACAGTGGAACCAAATGTTCTCTCAGCATGACTGACTCATCGCCTGATTTCCCAAGCTTTGGGTGAACCCCCTCCCTCTCCCNCAGCCCATCGTCCATATACCTCATTTATTTTGCCCCTCCCCCCTTTCCTTCCTCCCTCCCTCCCACCTCTCCCTCCCACCCTCCATTCTCCCCTCTGTAAAGTTGGCTGGATGTCTTTTGGGTGGTGGACCATTCTTGATACACATGGGAAACTGTTAAGTGTGAAAAACCCAGCAGCATTGCAGTTCTTGACACACTCAAACCAGTGCGCCTGGCACCTACTACCAAACCCCGTTCAAAGGCACTTACATTTTTTCTTCTTCTGTGTATGTGTGCCACCCTCTGGATGGCACACATACACAATCCTTGTCTCAATGTTCTCAAGGCTTTAAAAAAATATCCTTCTTTAACCTGTCTCCTCCCCTTCATCTACACTGATTGAAGTAGATTTAACAAGTGACATCAAGAAAGGATCGTATCTTTCACCTGGATTCACCTGGTCAGTCTTTCATGGAACGAGTTACGAATGTTTTGTTCACTAACTGTATTTTTATTTTATTTAACCTTTATTTAACAAGTCAGTTAAGAACAAATTCTTATTTACAATGACGGCCTACCCTGGCCAAACTCGGACGACTCTGGTCCAATTGTTCGCAGCCCTATGGGACTCCCAATCACGTCCGGATATGAATACAGCCTGGATTCAAACCAGGGAGATGCACTGAGATGCAGTGCCTTAGACCGCTGCGCCACTCGGGAGCCCTGTATATTTGATATAGTTAAAGGGCAATTCCACCACCAAATTTAAGTTGAATAAAATTGTCACTCAATGACTTATTACCGTTTTCGCTGAAGGTGGGATTTCTCCGTTCACAACTATGCGTATTGCCTAGGACGTCATCAGGTGATTCCACAGTAACCCTATTGTTACATTGTTGTGTTCACAGGTCCCAGAAGTCCCTATAGGACTGAGTCTCCAATCAGCATTTTCAAAGAGTTGGACAGCAATAGAGATGGAAGGTAAAGAACCTCACTTTACATTCACTATATATACTACCAAACATCTAGGTTACCAAGGTTACTTGCAGTGTTTCTTCTGGAAATATTTGTAGCAGTGGGGGGGAAGTCGCAGAGGGGGAGGTTTCCTTGTTTTGTCCCCGCCGGGGTCATTTTATGTACAAAGACTGAGAAGTTCAATTACATTCTACTATGAACATTATACTGACACCATTTAAAATATAATTTCCATCTCCAGAAATGGGACTAATTAACATATTGGTCAAAATGATGTTGAAATTATTTTAACATGTTGGACCGTTGCTTATAGCCTATGGTCTACAGTATATTATCAGATGTGCTGTTAGCAATAAGCATGATCACCTGTGGCCCAAATGATGCGGCAATAGTGTCTATAAATACAGAGGCTGAAGCATGGGGTTTGTCCATCTGTAAATACCATGGACTTAATCATAAGCCAGATTTCAAATGTGATGTTTTAACTAGTTACCATGCGTTGATGAATTTCAGGTTAGCATATACACAGTCATTTGCTTAGTTTTGTCAATTGGAATTACCGTTCTTTAAACTCTTCCTTCAGAATAAACTTTGCATGGGATATCATAGCAGGTTCTTAAGATACCCCACCAAATCAGGATTAGTTTATTTGACTAATATGGTGTTCGAACAAAGCTGGCAAATCCAAACTGCCGACCAACTGTATTAAATTTAGATAATCTCTTAACTTTGTCTACCTTCGATACAATGATTGATTGTACCTCTTTCGTAGCGGGCAATAAGAAAAATGGTCAACTCCTAGGGCCTCATTCATCTTGGAATGCATATCCTCCTCCCATTCTTTCGTCTCCCAACTCTGTCAGTGAGTGTCATTTGTCTCTGTGAACATCCACTCCCGCTCAACCATCCCACCTTGGGTCGTTTGTTCTCCCTCAGCATCGGAAAGCATTTCATTGCCTTGTTTGCGTTGCAAAATCTGCCGCCTCAAAGGCTTCGACTGGCCCGTTTTCACCGCCGCACCCAGCGAGACTTCTAACTCGCTGCTGTGGGCTGTGTTGAACCTCCTCTGTCTGCTGTGGGCTGTGTTTAACCTCCTCTGTCTGCTGTGGGCTGTGTTTAACCTCCTCTGTCTGCTGTGGGCTGTGTTGAACCTCCTCTGTCTGCTGTGGGCAGTGTTTAACCTCCTCTCTCTGCTGTGGGCTGTGTTTAACCTCCTCTCTCTGCTGTGGGCTGTGTTTAACCTCCTCTGTCTGCTGTGGGCTGTGTTTAACCTCCTCTGTCTGCTGTGGGCTGTGTTTAACCTCCTCTGTCTGCTGTGGGCAGTGTTTAACCTCCTCTGTCTGCTGTGGGCAGTGTTTAACCTCCTCTGTCCGCTGTGGGCAGTGTTGAACTACTTAGGGAGTAGCGGCGCGCTAGCGGGCCACTCCCGACACTACCCGGTGAAATGTAAGGCGCCAAATTCAAAATCCAAAAGTTGAATTATTAAACATTCATCAATATACAAGTGTTGCATAGTCATGAAAAGCTCTGCTTCTTGGCAATATCACAGCGTTGTCAGATTTCAAAAAGGATTTACGACGAAAGCACAACATTTGATTGTTTGAGGATAGCACCCCACATATTTTCCACATTAGCATAAATTCATATCCAGCGCGGGTCACACAAAATAAGAGCTAAAAAATATCACTTACCTCTTGAAGAACGTCTGCTGAGGGCTTCCCAAGTGTCCAACGAAGACATCCAATGGTTCTTTTGTTAGAAAAAGTCATTTATTATATCCATAAATCTCCGGTAGGTTGGCACGTTATGATCAGAAAATCCACCGTCGCCCATTGAACCGTGAAGAGAACACGTTCAAATTATACCTATAAACTTTCTACAAACAAATCAAACATCATTTTTTATGTATCCTTAGGTATCCTTTTATGTATATTTACTGTAATATTTAAACCGGATGATAACGTGAACAATAGGAAAGGAAAATAAAGTGGTGCGCGTTCACAATCGCGCCCGTCAAACGTTGTAAACAAAAGTGGTCCCCTGACTACTTCCTCTTCCTATTTGTTCTGCTTACTGCTACAGCTTCCACTCTGCATAAAGACTGTTGCCATCTAGTGGAAGCCATAGGTACTGCAGTCTCAGTCCTAGGTAAAATACAAATGAATAGGCAGCCTGGAGAAGGTCATTTACAAACAATAACTGCAAATTATTGCTCGGGTTTTCGCCTGCTATATCAGTTCTGTTATACTCACATACATTATTTTAACACAGAGTGTTTCCTATCCAATAGTACTATTATGTGCATATCCTATTTTCTGGGCCTGAGTGGCAGGCATTTTACTTTTAGGCACGCCAGACTCTCCAAAACCGTCACCTCTGCTGCCGCTCCCTAAGAAGTTAACCTCCTCTGTCTGCTGTGGGCAGTGTTTAAACTCCCCTGTCTTCTTTATGGCTACAGTTTAGCTTTCTTGTGAGATATTAACATTTCCTCACAGGCTTGCAGAAAAATCAACCGAATATCCAATGAGCCTATACCTCCCCTTTTCCTCATCCACCCACATTCCCCCCACTGCCCCTGAAAGAAATCAATACTGTGCAAGCTAACTAGGCATATTCTCAGGGAGAGGATGGCCCCGGGATTGTAAACTAAACATGCTATAAAACATATGGCTGCATCATGAAGAAACGCTTTGGGCAGCTCTTTTTAGCTAGTGGCACGGGAGCTAATGACTTCCTGAGCCTCTTGATGTACACCATTATTCAGCCTGCGTCTGTCCCCTCCCCATCACTGATGTTCAGGGAGCTCGGCTTAAAACAAACACATTACTAAGCTAAAATATCTGCCGATTTGTTTTTAGTCAGATGTTTGTTTCAGTCAATCCGTCATTGGGATTCTGGGCCTAGCTCGAGGGAGGGGGGTAGCTCCAACATGCCCAGGTGCCGAGCGCAATTTAGATTGCTGTTGTGCGTGATGTACCTGATACTAGCACAGTTTTCCACATACCGACTCGAAATGCTATTAAATATTCACCTTGTGGACTCTTGTAAAAAGGTCTTTCTCTTTGTCGCTAATTAGTCACCCGGAAACACTACGCTTTTCTTAATCCTTTTTAATAGGAATATATAATTATATGCAAATTCAGCGATAATTCCACTCCATTTATAAGCTGATCTCATGTGTCTCATCACTATTGATCTCATCACTATTGTTTTCTTAAGAACTTCGATTCCCCCTAAATATGAATGTAATAAAAAATGAAATCTCAGAAGCCCCCCCTCACCATAAAGGTTCTCTCCAAAAGGAAGGCTTTAGATACCTGGATTTGTGGTTTTACCCATTCAAAAAAGGGAATCTGAAAGCAGACATCTTTCTTTGGTTTAGACATGGTAATGCCATATCGGATAAGATAAGAAACATGCTTAACGTTGTCTTTTTTTCTTCTTCTAAACGTTGTCTTAGCGTTGTCTAAACATGTATCTTGTGCTCCTGGGTGGGTTTCTGGTTCTCTGTGTTATGTTGCCCTAAGCCTTCATAAGTACCACATACACAAACGAGTGCCAGTGCCAACAGGCTGGCAGTTGGCAGCCCAGTGCTGGATTAACTGGTACCTGTAGTGCTGCTTATAAATAGTGTGTACCAACTGCTCTCGGAAACCAACCACGGCACAGTAACAGGTTGTAGTTTTGATCCCCCCTGTGTGTGTGTATGTGTGTCGTCTATGCGTGTTCGTTCACACACAGTCACATTTTTCTCTGATTGAACATAACCTCCCATAGTCCCCTGCGATTGGGACTGAGGCCAGATTGCCAGCAGTATATAACCTGATCTACGACACTATACCCTCCATGTTTCCTGTAGTAGATAACCTGACCTACTGTACGACACTATACCCTCCATGTTTCCTGTAGTAGATAACCTGACCTACTGTACGACACTATACCCTCCATGTTTCCTGTAGTAGATAACATGACCTACTGTACGACACTATACCCTCCA